>JAHWFO010013851.1:77656-94048 GCA_023313115.1 Rhysida immarginata
TTTAACACATCCAGTGGCACGAAATTGCTTGACAAAATCCATGATTGCTTGCCTGCCTGGTGCGTCTCGACACTTATACTCCTTCCGGAACTTTCTTTGCACGGTTACAGGTGATTTTGTCTCGAAATACCATTCGACAACCTTGCATTTCTGCTCTGTTGATAAAGCGGGCGCCATTTTTCAACAATACGATTTTCATGCAGCGCCGTTGCAACAATACAAACTCCAACTCTTTAGAAATTCGATATGGCGCTCATATTCTTTCAATTGTTTATCCCTAATGCACGTCATTCGAGTGAAATGGTCAGAAATTGACTGAATCACCCGATATAATCGGGAAATAACCCATTGTTAGATTTTTTTTCTTTGTTGTGAAAATGTCCACTTTCGCTGATTTTATAAAAATGATTATTATTTTTTATTTCGTTTGTATTTTGTTTCTGACAATCGTCAATCTTATTTTCTTTTTTGTATAATATGGAAGACCGCTTGGGTTGGTTAGGCTTCTTGACTACCTCAGTGTATTTCATTTGGAATTTATTCTGGTTCGATGAGCTTTGTGAAAGCCCTGCTTTCGTCCCATCTGAAGAAATGTACACTTCACTGTTCGATTGTCGATTCAGTGTCTGTCAGCCTGTCAGTCAGCACGAATAGGTTAATCCAGTAAACACCTTGTTAAATGGCTAAATTCAAATTCAGACTCCCATACATCTTTTCATTTTTTCAATACCAATTCCGTTCCAATCCTCCAATTTGCAAAACTGAACCCGAAACCGATTTTGTTATTTGCCTCTTATTATATCCGAGACCGGATCATTGTTGAGTTTCAAGACGCTTAAACTCGCTGTTAGAAAAGCAACCAACACCTGTAATTAGCAACACCTTTTCATCTATTTTCTTTACCTGTAATGCGAGAAGAGACTTCAACGCAACACATTTAATTCATGGCACTTCTGTGCTTTTCTAGCTGCTTTAAACTCAAGAATTCTGTGATCAATTCCGATTTCCATTTCCGTTACGCACTAATATTCAGTACCTTAATTAGTATTAAACACAGATATATAGTAATGTATTATGTATCTGTGGTAGTAAAGTACTTTCGCATTTAGTATTTTATTTAGTATTAAAGCACTAGTTGTTAGTATTTTTTGGTATTTTTTTGCCCTTGCATTTAGTATTTTCTTGAAAAAAAATCTGGTCACTAATGACAGCTCCCGCCAAAATAAAATAAAAATAAAATGTTGAAAATGCGTGTTACTACATTGCCAGAAGGGTGTTAACAAAAAAGGACATTACACACGAGCATGCGGTGTATAATTATTCTCGTTCTGTTGCCATCTTTTTCGAGCATTAAAAAGTAGAATAGGAATGTCTCTAGAGGTACGGCCACACAGAGCGCTACGCGACGGATGCTATTTTCGCTCTGATTTGTATACAAGTTTATTTATTTCATTGCTTATTTGAAGATTTACGTAAAGAAACAATGTTTATTACAATTATAATTATGCCAAATGTTTTTTTTCTTTCATCGTATTTCGGAACGATATGGACTGAGGCTTTACAATGCCAAATATTAAGATAAAGGAATAACTTGCTTTGATTTTTGTTCCTGATGTTTTGAAAAATACAGGAATAAACGATGAAGCTAGATAATTTGCTCTGTATGTAAAGCCATTATTTTTTATTCTTTTGTATTTATTTGCTCAGAAACGCCATTATCGTAGCATAGTCACATGATTGAAATCACCGAAAGCAAAAAATTAAGATGCGTCCATACAAACCGCGACGGACGCAATGGACGGGACAGCCGCTACGCGTCCAAAAAATTTGTGCCTCTATTCACATTGTAAGTGGCCACACAGAGCTGCGGCGCTACGGACGCGACATTCTGGACGTTTGGACGCGTCGAGGAGGGTTTTGTTTGCGCAAATATTTTCTGGACGTCCTAAACGTCCGTCGTGTACGGGCATTCGTAGTAGAAAAGCAATGGTGATATGCTCATCGCCTGCAGCTTCGGTGATTTCAATCGCGAGAATATTCTACGATTATGGCGTTTCTAGAGCAAATGAATACATGTTTTTTGGAAAAAAATAATTATATAGTTAAATAAATACAAATGCATAATTCATTAAAAGAAGGATAAACAAAAGAATAAAAAAATATTGGCTTCACATAGACAGCAAACCAACGAGATTGAAAAATATACTTTGAAAAAGACAGGACCAAAAATCAAAACAATTAATATATGGTATTACGAGGGGAGATCAAAAAGTAAGTTGCACTTCCACGGTATGGCCATTTCTTACACCACCTATACAAAAGCAACACGGCTATGGCAGCATACAATGTAGGTTCACTTTTCCACATATCCCCAAGAGACCCTAAACATTTATCCGAACGATCAACCAACTTTTCGATTCCGGATGCAGAGAAATCTCCTCCAGCGTTTTGTAACCACACGGTGACAGCCGCTTTCACCTCCTCATCGTTTCGAAATCGTTGTCCACCGAGTTCCGTTTTGAGCTTACCGAAAAGATGAAAGTCGCATGGCGCTAAGTCGGGACTGTATGGAGGATGTTGCCAAACCTCCCACTTGAATCGCTGCAGCAGTTCGCAGGTTTGGCGGGCCTTATGAGGTGTTGCGTTATCGTGCAACAAAATCACACCGGCGCTCAATTTCCATATACAGCACTGATTTCACGATGAATGTCCGTGCAATTCACCCGTTTGGCCCATAGAAATCGGATTTCTGCTCGCACCTCAAGTTTGGAGTAGACATCCAGTTGACGCGCCATTGCTTTTAGCCCGCTAGTCACACAAAACACGACGGGAAACCACAGCAACCGTCCTATCCGACGTCTGCGCAGTTAATGTCCCTTTCTCCGCTTTGCCCAAGATTGCGACACAGAGCGCACTCCTGCGGCGAGTTAGTGCAACTTACTTTTTGATCTCCCCTCGTATAAAGCCTATGTCCATATCGTTCCGAAATAACTATGAATATAAAAACATATTGCATAATTATAGCGTAGTTATATCGTAATATTAATAATTAATTACAATAATTACAGTATAGATATTAATTATATTAATTCATTATAATTGTAATAAACATTATTTCTTGTAAACTTAGATTTATCCTCTCTTTAGGTAAATCTTCAAATAAGCAATGAAACAAAAGGAGTTTAAACAAATCGGAGCGAACATAGCATCCGTCGCATCGGCTCGGTATGGCTGTAGTTTTAGCTGCAGGCGATAAACACATCACCATTGCTGGTCTTACTGCGCATGCCCATCCACGTCGGAGGTTTTGGACGTCCAGAAAATACTTGCGCAAATAAAATGTCCAGAACGTCGCGTCCGTAGCGTTCGCAGCTCTGTGTGGCCACATACATAGAAAATAAAGGCGCATATTTTTTGGATGCGTAGCGTCCGTCCCAGACGTCGCGTCCGTCGCGCTCTGTGTTGCCTTCATCGATAAAATTGAGTTTAAAATTTGAAAATTAAAGAATTTTCTAAATAATAAAATCTTGTAAACATTCCAAGGAGGAGCTTTAGCAGGGAAGCAGAAATACATTTATACATTTATTAACAAGAAATTACTCCTCCGAGTAGGCACGTAGCAGACCCTGCGGTCATCTGCTTTTGCGCCTTTATCTGCGCTTTTTTTTTTCCTCTCCCCAAGTTTTTAATCAAAAAATTGATTTTTTTCGAACGTAGTGTGTAGAAAATGTAAAAAAAAGGTCGTATCTTCTTTCCTTTCTCATCATTCCGATTGAATGACATATCACATGCCATATATTGCCATAATTCTAACGACCAAGTGCCTGCTACCCCCGCAATCCCGATTCCACTGGAACAATTGGGCATAAACTTCATAGTAATGTAGATCTTGCCTAGAGAATCTGTATACTGAATTTCGATCCTTTACGTACTTAAACAGCACATAGATCTTTTGTCCTCTCTGAATCCCACCCCCGTAATTCCGACCCAGTGCACCAATCAAATCCAAACTAAATAGTGAATGTGAGCATGCCTATAGTAAGCTACATTCCGAATTTCAACCTTCTACCTCAAAAAATGTAGATATTATGAAGGGGACGGACGAATATTATAAAACCAATAAAGGTCGGTGCACAAAAACCGACTTTTCTCCGTTTTGAAACTTTGTCCGTTTTTCTGGATTGCAGAACTTTTTTGGAAGTTTTGAAAAAAAACGTAGCTTTTTCCGAACCGTTTTACATTATCCGTTTTTTGACAAATCGACGACGCGAACTCTTATGTGATTGGTGGAATCGAGCATGACGTATATGGGGCTGACTGTGAGACTTGAGTTAAATCATAGCCCACATGATAGGGAGTTAAATCATACCTATCATGTTGGCTATGGTTAAATCAACATGGCTCCTCGACGAGTTCCAAATAGCCGGTCTGCGTATTTTCAGATCTTCATATGTTGAAAAAGTGAAATGGTGGGTCTCAAAATTTACGAGAGCTTTTTTTATTTTTAATGATTATACAAGATCACTTTCAAAATCTTCACTATTTTTCCAACAATTACTATTTCAAAGTCATTAAAAATATTTTAGAATACTTGCTATGAAAAAAATAGCAGAAGAAAAATTTAGATTAGGTCCACAAACTGCATTTTACATTTTAAACGAATTTAGGAGGAGGAAAAAAAGCATAAATTATCAATGAAGGGATTTGAACGCACCACCTTTAGTATGTGAAGCGCAAAGCTTACCACTGCGCTACAACGGTATACAGTGGACATGAGCAAAATTTAAATATTTATAAAATGCGTACGTTTGGTGGTAATTTTTGTTTGTTTTTTTCCATCGTAAACTTTTGAATAGTGCGTCGAATGGTTTCGCATCTATTTAAGTCATATGTCAAAAGTGAAAGCCATATGCGATAGTGCAATCAGAATTCGTGGAGTCTCCTTCTGAGCGTAATTTCTGCCCTTGCGATGCCATTCTCTCCAACAAAGATCACGACAGCGAGTTGATTTCTTTCTCTTGATCTGCAGAAACCTACGATTTTGTTCTTGATATTTTTGAAAATATGTAAGCTCTATTAAAGCAACTTATTCATATTTTTTTTATTAAAAACATTCTGGATGGATAACCTAAGTTATTATTGCTTCGATGGCCCCGGCGTGAAAAGGACCAATGGGAAGCGCTTTAGGTTTCACAAGCTCCGCCTCCGTCTGTAACATACGAAGGTCTGAAAATATGCAGCCGGTCTCGCCTCTACTTCCTTTATTAACTTTTCTTTTAACAGTTTAAGCTGCTTGCCTTTCGAATTTTCCATTTTTTTTTTTCTTTGCAACGACAACGTGAAACTTTTGAGCTTATTTGTAATGGCAGCTTTGATCTGACTTCTGGCTTCGACGACGCCCACAATGCATAGCGCTCTCAGAGCTCACCTGATTGATGCGATTTTTGAAAAAACGGAGAAAATTCCAACTCGGTTGGAAATCCAAAAGTCGGAAGAAAGTCGGTGAAAAGTCGGACAAAGTTCAAAAACGCAAAAAAGACGGCAAATGTAAAACGGTGTCGATTTCTGAAAAACGTGAAAAGTCGGAGAAAGTTCCAAAACACCCAAAAAACGGAGAAAAGTCGGTTTTTGTGCAACAGGCTTAAGTAGCTCCATTCTTCCGCTAAGTGTTAATAATATAGATTATGAGCACTTGAGCAATCGTGCGTCGACAAAGCGATATCATGTGCGCGTGCCGATGTCAAGATATATTCCTTCTTGACAAATCGATTGTTAAATGACATGCCATTATCTTGGTATTATTTACACCTACTGTTTTAGCACGTAAATTAGACTTGAAGGGGTCCACGAAAAGTTCTGAAAAGTTGATATGTCTGAGCTAAGACGTTGATGGTCATATTTCTGAAAACAGAATTTGAAAAATTTAATTCGTTTACAAGTTATCGTGTAAACGGTGGACGGCCGGATAAACGTACAGACCAAGGGCGCATTCTAATAAGTAGCTTTTTGGTAAAGCTCCTAATAAATAATTTGAAGAAAGCATTTGATGACTTTATCAAATTAACAATCACTCCGCGAGAAATGATTATTAAATCAACAATCGCTGAGCTTCGAATTTTACGGATAATCTTCGCTCCGCAACAATCAAAAGTTTTATTCAAATTATTTAATAATTTGAAAATTGCTCAAGTTACAAATTTTAAACTCAATTTTATCGATGAAGGCAAAGAGTTGGAGAGTCGGTCTTAGAGACATTCCTATTCCTATCCGAATCTGAAATCAAATTCAAAATATTCGAAATAAAAAAATGGCAACACCAAACGACCGACTGGGCAAATCCAGTAACACTGTTCTTCGCCGCTTTGCATTACCGTATTTTATTAAAGTTACCTGTGTTGTGAGGTGCTATGTGGTATTTTCACGGTATTTTTTATTTTTTTGCCTTTTTGCAGATGTATATGCCGGATTTGATTCCAGTTGCTGTCGTTTACGAGCTCGAAAATTTTTTAGCTTCCGTTTTATTTTTCGTTTTCTTTGAAATTGCTTCTTCAGTTCGTTTACGAGCTCTATATCCTCTCATGCGCTCTACAGCTGTTTTGGCGCCGAACTCTCCTTTGATTCACATAACTACAATAATAATAATAATAATAATAATAATAATAATAATAATAATAATAATAATAATCTCTGAATTTGCACTATCTATAATGATGTAACAATGTATTACATTTCAAAGCGAAGGCCTTCTCTCTCTCGGTGGTCACGCTCCATCTCGGATGATAACAATCAGTGTTTTCCGTTGGTTGGAAACAATGAAGGTTGGATTGTTGGAACTACGTCACTTCCGTAACGCGAAAAGCGTTTCATTCTAACCATTTCACTCCCATGCCGCATAAGAAGTTTCACTTCAAAAATTATTTTGCTTTTCCCTTGAGAATCGATTTATCGAGGTCCTAGTCTATAACCAATGATGCCGTCACATATCGCCACAATACCTCTTGAATAAAAAAAGTTCTGGGCGAATGCAATTAACTTTTGATTCTCCCTCATATTTAAAATTTAGCTGTTATTGTTATTTCATGACAAAAGAAAAAAATCAATTTTGGCATGGTCGAATAGAGATGAGGCTTTTGTTTCCGTCGAAGTGGCGTCAAGAGCACATGACATTTACTCCTTATGTGCTCTTGCTTGTATCGTATTAATATTGTCTCGCAATGATTACCTCAATGCCGATTTCTCGGAATTTCGGTTAAATTATTCTTTCTAGCCACTAGACGGCAGCGTTTCACTATCAATCGGGATTGGTCGATCCTATTCTTGGCTCAGGTGGAGAGGACTACGCTGCTTGCTTCTAACAATCGGTTGGATTCGTTAATGGTTCCGTTCAAAATTTTCGTCTGACTTATGAGTAAGTATCTAAGGTTCTTTGCTATATTTCCTCAAGGACTTTCTTTGCCATGTTTATGAAGAAGTTAAGCAGGGCCCCACTTGCAAAAAAAAACCAAAAAAAACAAAACAAAAAAAAACCACAGGCTGAAACATACAACAGAAAGAGGAAACCAGGAAATACAAAAAAGGGAGGTTGAACATGGATTAAGCTAACTTTTTTTTTTTTTTCAGAAGACGTAATTCGGTGATACCAAAAAATGTGCTTTCAGCTATCAAATCCGAATTCAAAATCAAAATTCTATTTTCGGCTATCTAACTAGTTTTTTGACGCAAGACTACATCACTGATATCATTCGCTGAATGGCACGCCATTAGAAATTTTGAGACGAAAGTCTAAACCAAATTTCAGCGGACAACTTTAAAGTCCTTGTACTGTATTTCACATTTATTCTCATGGTTGTAAGTTAATTCCCTTTTTTTTCAAAATCGAACTGTCCCGAATTTCATTTCGGCAATTCAAACATACTTTAATAACGATTTATTTCTATTAAAAATTATAAAAATATTTCTTAAAAATTAAAAAAATAAAAACGGAATAGCACAACCAGTTAATATGTAGATAAAACAAATGAACCGATATTACACCCATTTGTATTCACCCATTTCAAAAATAAAGAAATTCTAGGGGAGCAAGCGAGAGAAGCGGTCTATTTGAGACCGAGAACTTCACTAATTTCATTAGGAAGCAAAGGGTGATTTTAAGTGAAACTGAAATTAAAAATATTCGAAAAAATTTAAATCACGATTTAATGATTCCTAAACATTTCATCACACTTCTTTGCTTATAGTGAAAATGACATTCACCTCTTTGTGTTCACTTACACAACTATTTTTTCACGCATTTTGTCAAAATTTTTAGTCGAATATTTCATGATATTCCTTTATGAGATTCGCGTTAAGCAGCACTTAATTTCAAAATACATGCAATGCATTTTATCATAGACTAGCTGATATACGCGGCCTTGTTCGGGCTCTTTTTTGATGAATTTTTCCAATATTATAAACATGAGCTTGCTAAAAACCAGAACAACTTAATCCTAATAAGACCAGTGCTTACGCTTATTTTTTAAACCAAAGCGTTAAACATAATTTAATCTTTCAATACGCTGTTCCGAGATCAGACCGGAAGTTGATCTACAAAATGCCGGAAATCACTCGTTGCTATGGAAATCCCACACTTACGCATGTGCAATCAATTAAAATAAAAAAGCAGAGAAAATTTTCAATTTGTTTTTTTTTTTTCGGTACATTTCAGTAGTAAAGTGATATTTTTTTAATTTTCTGAAATATTTACATTTTTTTAATCGAGAGACGAAAAATGAAGTTCTATATCATCTGTTATACGAAATCGTATCTATGACAGTTTTTTAGTTAAGGCATCGTTATCCAACGATATAAGGGTTTTACATCAAAATGTTACGAGCAGTAGCGACTCGTGACTAAATAAGTGGAGGGGCACAAATTTTCAATTTGGTGTCTCTGGGGCTCTGCTGTGGCCTATATATATTTTTTTTTTTGTACATTTGCAATATTTTTTTAATACCACGCTATGAATATACAAAATTTCAGGTTTCTAGACCTTTCCGTTCAAAAGTTATAACTTTATTTGTATTTGAGGCCAGGCGGGGCCCCAGAGGCCTACATCACATTTCTTGTATATTTGCTATATTTTTAGTACAACACTATAAATATACAAAACTAGCAGAGGTACCCGGCGTTGCCCGGGATAATTACACTTATACGTAAAGAGAACAATCTCAAAAAATTAAATTATAACTTCCAATTGGTTAAATAATAACTCAATCAATACAACACAAAGCAAAGGGACTATCCATTCTACGAAAAATACGAAAAACAGGAAGTCTAGGTGATATACCGGGACTTTATCTAAACACTTCTTGAATTACCTCACCACTGCGGAGCATCACCAGATACTTTAGACTCAAGTTTTTCTTGCCCTTGACGTAGAAGCTCTTGCTCTATTCGAAACTCCCGTTGTTCAGCAAGGTTATTAGAATAATAAGGTTGCACGCTCAGAGCAGATCTCGCAACTTCTCACACAATCTCAAAAAGATCTCGGCGTGCTGTGACGTCATCCAGAGGCGAAGTGGCGCGATTAGCAAATGAATCACGCAAATTTCGGTTTGATTCAGGCATTATTAGGTACTTTCGTGGAACTCATGAGAGCCATTTCGGAATAAAATTTTGTTCGTACTGCCTACATCGTGATGAAGTGAATATAGAGTAACTAAACTTGAAATTTTATTGTTCAACTGGTTTGCAACTGTGCCAGAATGAAGGAGAGGTGGAAGGCATTTCGTTCTTCTCTTTTCCCAAGGACTCTTTTGCTATAACCCTAAACAATGAATTCATTTTTTACGCATCTAATTTTTATAGTTTCTTTTAAATTTGACTATTCGAGAATTCTCTTGTCGATGAAAGATTACTCGATCAATTTTCATTTAATCTGATCGATTCAGACTTATTGATATAAATAGGATAGATGAGATTCCTCATATGTTCCTGATATAACTTTATGTACTGTAAAATCAAAATTCCAATAATTTCATCGTTTTATTTTAATATTCAGAAATTACATTTCATGCCATTAATTAATATTCAATTAATTTCCGACCATTATTATGTAAAATTGAATTCATACTTTTTGTTTACAATATACCGTCGTGATCGTATCGTTTTCTGTTGAATCGCTTCAGTCCCTTCCGCGCCGCTTGCCTCTGGCTGATGTCATCCGCTTTGCTTGAATTCGACCAATAGTACGGAACTTACCTGAGCGCGCAACCTTATTATTCTAATAACCTTGACCCGGACTGGCCGTCGGCTGTTGTAGCCCATCCTTTCAAGTGTACGGCGTGTAGTGCTTCCAGGGATGTTATGTTGCGATCCAGTGTTGTACTCCACGGTTAGTTAACGAGTCGTGACGTTTCTATTCGCACGAACAAGCATTCCCCAGGGACAAATGAAAGAAAGAGACTGGCAGTGACCTCCCCTCTAGTGGTGCTTTCGCGCCGCCATATTGGGATTGGCAAGAAACAGCTGATTGCCCGAGTCAATGCATGTAAATCAATCGGTTTGGTTTGGTTTGTTTGGTATTAATGTCATTTTCAACTTCTATGGTCATTTCAGGACAGGGTTATAGGGGCGGCAAATTTTGCCTCGCAAGGGTTCTTTAACGTGCAGCCAGCAAACGACTATACGGGACCAACATCTTTACTTCCCTTCCGAAGGAAGTGCGTGATCTCACTTGATTTTCTCCCTGAAAATATCCTCGTCGTCCTCGGCCGGAGTCGAACCCGCGTCCTCGGGCATCAAAGGCGATCGCGCAACCACTGAGCTACCGAGGCCTATGTGAAACAATCGCAAACAATTGCTTATTACAATATGTGGATTAATAAATTGATTATTTTATTGAACCGAGAATTATTTCTTCCTTTTCTTTTAATTTAAAATTTTAAAATATTTGTCTTTTAAAAATTCGTTAGGGATTGAATCAGCTATTTGGAGTCATTAAAAGTATACGTTATCGTTAGTTAATGCAATAAAGTATTTTTAAAAAAAATCAGAAAACAGCTTATGCTTACTGATACTTCCAGAAATCATCTACAAAAACAGCTGAAATTACATTGAGAATATATGCCGCTTTAGGTTATTGCCAATCGTAACATGGCGAATGCTGCACTTCCGCTGGCACCAGTAGCGCTCAGCGAAATGAATAGGGCACTGCCAGTCTCTTTCTTTCATTTGTCTTTGGCATTCCCATCCTACGCCCATCCCTTGGATCGACGCGTCATTTGCGACCACAGGCTTGTCTCTGGCTGGTTGTTTTTTGGTTGTTTAACCAGTCCTGGTAAACCCTTGAAATGATTATTCGGGAAAAGCCTAGAAGACGTGCGGTTTCGGAAATACTCAGACCACTTTGCCGGGCACCAACTATCATCCCGCGTTCGAAGTTGCTCAGATCTTTCGTTGTCCCCATGGTGACGGTCAAACCACTTGGAGTTGACAGGTGTGTTCTCGCTTTATGTTGGTACCGACTGTCACGTGACCAACTGATACGTAGTAATTGCTATGCCAACGGATTTGTATAGTCACGGGTGTTCCTATTAAACTGGCCGCTCCGTGTACCACTGCAACGAGACATGTAATGCGGTTTATGAACGATGGTGCACCAACGCATTTTAGGGTGGTGTTTAAATGCTAGACTGCTGGATTGGTCTGTTCGAACTCCGGACTTATGTTCAAGATGAATTTAAAATTGGTTAATTTAGTTGCGAAGTTTACATGAATATTTTAAGCTTCTTAAGATAATTTAAGCAACTTTCTTGACTGTGGCTTATGAAGCAGCTGCCTGCGTGATCATTTACAATGCGAATGTAATTACAAACTAAAATTGTTTTCATTATTTTACCAACCATTATTAATGTATATACAGGGACATGGTAATAACTAAATAATTTGCCTGTCATTTGGATACCATTCTTGCCCATTGGTCTGTTTTCGTCAAATATTTTTTATCCATTGGTGTCTTTGAGGCTCATCAGAAGGGAATTCGTGGAAGCTGACATTTCTTGTCTTTCCCTCTTTTGCTTTGCAGAATGGTACTGCGCAGCTTACCATTTTTAATGATGCAATGTTACGTTCGATAATATAATAAACTATACCCTTATTATAATTTCAAACGTTGCCCCCTTCAGACATCGCAAGCAGACGAAAAGCACGACAGCGAGAGAAGCAGACGAGGAACACTACAGCGAGAGAAGTAGAAGAGAAACGCGATAACGAGTGCTTAATTAGAGCCACAATTCCAGAGGTGGCAAAATTGCGCGAATACTCAGGTACGGCTTTCAGCGTGGTAAGGACAGGTCTGCAATAATAAAGGAGGTCATGGTATTTCGTATAGTGAATCGTTTCGCTCCAATTTACGATCGTTAATGGCGGTACTTCCGGTCCGCTTCGATTTGAAAATGCCTTCAAAACCATAGTATTTCGTGTTATATAATTACCATTTTAAACTACGACAATATGAATAAATCTTAGGGTGCAAGTGAACAGTAGATTAGATCTAGATTACATGTCTGTATTTCATTTTCAATGATCGACAACATAGCCCCCAAGATATAAAGAATACTGTGGACGCACGTTCAGATTAAAGATGTCAACAACAATAAAGAATAATGAAGTCTTAAATAAATATTGCATTAAATATACATTTAAGATATTTATTTTAATAACTTTCTGTTGAAATTCTACTGCCAAAGAAAGTCCCTATAATTCCATGAGAGCTAAAAAATTATTTTCAGCTTTTTTTAATGTTCAAAATTATTTTGTTATACTTTACTGAATGGCTACCAGACATAGGTACACAGTGATAAGTGTGGACTTTTCCAGGCAATTCTTTAGACATGTGCCTGTGTTATCGCTGGCGAGCACTTGATCCCAAGTTCCTTGTTTTAGCATTGAGTTTCCTCCTCTGGTATATATCTATCTCTATGTTTAGAAGGCGAAGGTTATGCCAACACCACCTCTACTCAAAGCCTGAGCGCGAAAACGTCGTACATTGTTACATCACCTCAACTCCTCTTAGAGAGAAGGCCTGCAGACAAAAGGTGTATTGGGCGCAAAATGACCTTAGTAGTTGGCGCGCCCTAAAACCCAACCAACCAACCAAAAGGTGTATACATTGTTACATCATCATCAAGCAGCTATTGTTAATCGTATTTTTACCAATAATAAGCTCTAAATTTAGTCACTTGATAATGATGTAGCAATGTTGGGTATTGTTACTCACCTTTTGTCCGCAGGCCTTCTCTTTAGGAGGTGTTGCATCACCCACGGTAGGGTATTGTTACTCATATTTCTACGAATATTAAGCCCGAAATTCTCCCTACCGTAGGTGATGTAACAATGTTTGATTTTTCCGTGAGCAGGCTTTCTCTCTAGGCTGTATTGGTTAAGTCCATTCTATTGCATGATTTTGGCTACAGTCCAAAGTTTTTAACAATCGTACAACGCAAATTCTTATAGATCTAACAATGAGAAACCTAAGATCTTGGGAAAAAAGGGGAGATTGTTGCCAAACCCTTCCAATTATTCTACAATGAACATCTGCAGATGAACTCAGTGCTTGCCTCAGAGTATCCACCATTTGGAAATTTGTCCACACAAAAAAATAATTACTAATATGAGGGTGCGTATTCTTGATGACCACAATCATAATATTTATAAAAACAAACTACTCAGTTTTGGAGACGAAAAATTACCCACAATTGCGTCAGGTTTAATTTATCTGTCATCTGATTTCTGTATACTGTTGTCGTCAGTGCGAGAAATAATTATACATAATGTGTTGCCACAAAAATTGAGGACCGACAGTGGCTTTGAGAACGTACGATTCTTGCACCAAAGAATGAGAATGTAAATAAAAAACGACATCATTTTGCAATGGATGCCAAGATCTTGCATTACATATACATCTATTGACACTATTATGGACCAAAAGCAAGCTGAAAACTAACCCACAGAATTTTTAAATTCATTGGAACCCACCTGGAAAGCCACCCAGCTGGAAAGTTCAATGTGAAAGTAGGGCCAGAAATAATATTGAGAAATTTGGATTCCCCCCAAATTATACAATGGTATAGACTGTCACTAATTTTATGCCCACTGCAGGCCCGTAGTCAGGGGGGGGGGGGTCGACGACCAACCCATTATGGAAAAAGATCCGGAATTTTTGAAAATCGACCCCCCCCCCACCCCAAGATTACGTCCTGGCTACGGCCCTGCACGATCACCCACGCAATAATTATCTAGGGTACAGTTTACTGTGCGATTTGTTTTCGCAATGACGATTAACAAAGCACAAGGGCAATCTCTTTATGATCCTAATGGCCTGACAAAAAATAGTGTACCCAAAGGCATTCGAGTAACACATTCTATGTCAAAATAATGGTCTTTTATACATAATTAACATTTATTAATTTTATGTAAATAACTTAATTAGAATTAATATTAACTTATGGTACCAATTACAATATTTGAACAATTTTGGATTTAATATATTTTAATTTTCTTAAAACAATTTTGCTGATTTTTGTGAAATTTTGTATGTAATCGTATTATTGCTACTATTTAGTAGCACGTTTTTTTTTCTTTCAATCATAGCGGGCGAAGCCGCGGGTAATCAGCTAGTAATCTAAAGTTTATTATTAAGTAGCGGAAAAATGGAGCTACTTATTGGTTTTATTTTACATACGATTTGAATCACCCTTCATCATTTCTACATTTTTTGAGGTAGAAGGTTGAAATTCGGAATGTAGCTTACTGTGGGAATGTGCACCTTCACTATTTAGTTTGGTCTTGATTAGCCCACTAAGGTCGGAGTTTTGGGGGTGAATATTAGAGGGGACCAAAAGGTCTAGGTGTATTTATGCATATAAAGGAGTGAAATTCGGTATGCAGATTCCTATAAGCAAGATCTCCATTCTATAAAGATTTTTTTTTCCCGAGGTATCCATGCATTCCCGACTCGGTGGCGGAAATGTATCGAAAAGACGGGGACTACATTGAAAAATAGTGTATCAACTCTGACTGTAATAAAGGAGCTGTAAAAAATATTTCCGGTTTTCATTTGACTGACCCTCGTAAGTAGAATAAGAATGGAGCTACTTATTAGTTTTATAATGTCAGTCCGTCCCCTTCATAATTTCTACATTTTTTGAGGTTGAAATTCGGAATGTAGCTTACTATGGGCATGTCCATCTGCACTATTTAGTTTGGTTTTGATTGGTAGGTGGGGGTCGGAATTACGGGGGTGGGATTCAGAGAGGGCAACATATCTATGTGGTATTTAGGTACGTAAAGGCGTGAAATCCAGTATCAGATTCCTCTAGGCAAGGTCTACATTACTATGAAGTTTAGGCCCAATTATTCCAGTGGAATCGGATTTGCGGGGGTGGCAGTCACTTGGTCCTTAGAACTATGGCAACATATGACATGTGATATATCATACGTTCGGAAATGATGAGAAAGGAAAGAAGGTACGAGGTTTTTTTACATTTTTTACATATTACGTTCGAGAAAATCAATTTATTGATTAAATAAAACTTGGGGAGAGGTAAAAGTGCAGATGAAGGGGTAAAAATAGATTACTTGCCTTATCCTACTTGGGAGGCGAGGATTAATTTCTTTTTAATAAACGTGTAAATGTATTTCTGCTTCACTGCTTAAGCTCCTCCTTGGAATGTTTACAAGATTTTTTTTTATCTGGTAAAGATTTTTCTATCGAAAAATGAAAGGAAACCTCGGCTATCATGGCCGACGCGTCTACCAGTTGGGCTATCGCAGACACACGGACAGCCATGCTGTCTCAAGGTGTCTTAAAGACAACGAAGTTGTCATGGTTGAAAGCCCAATGGGAGCCGGGCACCTGACTCACAGAACGAGAATCTCTCCTATCCAACCATCAGAAAGTTTGTGGAACTCACAGATAAATTAAATAATTTAAATTTAAATGAGTTTAGTCACCTTATAGTGGGGGAAAATGTTAATTAATAATAACAAAAAAATAAAAATAAATAATAAATAAAGTCACCAATCTTGAAGAAACTTGTGAGATGAAAGAAAACTCAAATGATATAGTCTATTGAAGATGTTGTTGATAGTAGAAGTAAAACCAGTCTATTGAGGATGTAGATGAAGTTCTTGTGCAGATAATGTTGATAGGGGAAAACGATAATCTTGAAGTTCAGATGAAATTTTGAAGGGGGTGATCCAAATATTTGGGATAAATTTCATATAAAAACGTTTAAGGAGACTAAACTCATTTAAATTTAAATTAATCATTTAAACTCCTTAAATCAATAAATTAAATAATAATTGATATTATAACTGGAGATAAGCCTACCAAGCATCAGGTAAAGATTT
>JAHWFO010013851.1:139048-158822 GCA_023313115.1 Rhysida immarginata
TGGCTTTCATTTTTACCAGAAAAACTGTAGGTGTTAAAATAAATGTTCTAAATGATGTCCTCTTTCGCGAATGTTTTACCAGATTTCGTGAGACTCTGTGAAGCATGGCAGTATTGATGTTAGAAATGGCTGTGGTGGTGTTTGTTTTCAGCTCAGCAGTCATGTGTGGACTATTCACATAAACCACATTAGGTCTGTCCCAAAATGATAGAAATGCCTTCAGATTTCTATTTTTTCACTTTTCTCAGAAAATAAAAGAATAAGTCAACTTAAAATCATCATGTACTCATATATTGTATAAAAAAGTGGTAGTTTATTATGGTACAAAGGTTCTTGCTGTAGTTTTAAACTAAAATACAAAAAATCACTGTCCCAAAATGATAGAAACACCCTTACAAATTCAATAAAAAATAGCCTACTTTTTATATAACAAAATAAAAAACCAAATTACCTTAACTGTGGATAAATAACATCAATGGTAACACAATGAGCCAAAACCGCTTTTCCACAACAAAATATTTATTACGCCTGGATACGTATTTCGGACGCTACGCGTCCATTTTTCAACAAGACTGAATGTTACAGTGTGCCTTAGGGCTATTTATATATAATAGGGACCAATCAGGTTCCTTTACAAGTGGATAAACATATAACGCAAGCCAATCAGGTAAATTACAGCCAAGAATACAGAATAAATTTGAAACAAAATAAGCCAATCAATTGCGAGCAGGACACAAGTACACCAAAGAATAAATAAAAATAAAAAGAGGGTGAAGTAGCCAATAAACGAGCGCTGGTGGGGTGCAAAGGACCAATCCGGTAAAAGCCAAAAAGAAGGTCGAAACAAAGAGCCTCAAGCCAGGGTCCACTCAGAGAACCCAAAAGCTGTTAGTGCACGTACCTAAGCAAGTTATCCCAGCCATTAAGGTCCATAGGGCCCTTGTCACCTTTAAGGAGTTTGCTTCCCTGCTGTTTGTATATCTCTGAAGTTTCAAGGAAATTGAGCTTCCTCCAGTCGCAGGTACGGTGGAGAACTTCGAAGTTGTCAGGTTTAGCGTCATGTCCAGTCTGTATAATATGCTGCGCGAAGGCAGAAGCTTCCAGATTGCAGTTGCGGATGTACCTGAAATGATCTTTGATCCTGGTAGTAACTATCCTCCATGTCTGCCCGATGTAAAAGGAGTCACACATCCCGCAATTTAATTTGTACATGCCAGAGCTTTGGTCAGGTTGTATTTTATCCTTGGCCGACCCCAGGAATCCTTTAGATTAGTTTTAAAGATGGCGATGTTCGGTAAGGACTGAAGCTTTGGCGGTAAAGTAGATCAAAGTCACTTTTGAGCTGGTGATTGCATTTAACATGGAGGATAGTTAAAGAATACTTGTGGTGGGTATTATAAGGTAGTATGGACTTGGTGATGAATAAGAATTAGGGAAGAGAGGTAATTATATGATTGTTGAGTGGCTTTTTTTATATACATGGGGTGAATAAAAAGTCTCGGATTGGTCTAATACCTCAAAAAATACACGTCTTGTCAAAAAAAGAAAAAATACTTGTCAAATATTTTTTGAAAGCTATTTAATGGTGCAAAAAATTAGGCCGTGTTGTGGGCAGCAGTCCTATGGAGGCAAAGTCTGTGCATGTGTATGGATTTTTGAAATTCTGATTTGGGATTCTTAAAGACCATCAAAAAGTAGAAATAGTAATGTCTCTAAGACCCACCCTCTATCTCTTTGACTTCATTGATAAAATTGGTTCAAAACTCTAAAAGTTCCATACTTTCAGTGCATCTACCTCTTTCAGTTGGATCAATTGAAAAAACGCCAAGAATACAATCAAATGTTGTATACAATTTGAATACAGTAAAATCCCGTTACAACATGCTACAAGGGAACTGGAATTTTGAACGTTAACTGAAACTGGTGGGGGGGGGAGCTTTCAAACTGCTTGTGTACCATATACAGCGTGTTTCATAATTGGTCCAAATAATGGCTCAAGGGGAACAGGTGGGGGGAAAATGAATATTGATTATTTGGTTTTGATGTCCAGTAATTCCAGATAAGAACATTTCACGTCCCTGGGGGTGAAGGGGTAAATTTTGAAAATTTTAATTTTGTAGGAGTATGGGTTAGACCCCATGTGTTATTTAGAAAGTTGTAGAGCATCATGTAAAATGTGGGTTTAGCAAAAAACCCGGTGAAAAAATCTCATGCCCTGTTCCCTTTATCGAGTGGGTAAAGTGAAAGGTATGGCAGCCGATGTGGACAAAAACCATACTTATTAGAAAACAGTAGGGCCTACATTTGGAAAATTAATGAGAATGAATGAGTCGTTACCCTGAAAAGCTAATAAATTCAACCGGGCTTTTCCCCCCAGGAAAAACATTATGAAATTTGAAAACTGTACATGGGAAATGGGAAATGAGTTTTTCTGTTTTTGTCTACATTAGCTAGCCATACCTTTCACTTTACCCACTCGATAAAAGGCAGGGGATGAGATTTTTTCACCGGGTTTTTTGCTAAACCCACATTTTACATGATGCTCTACAACTTTCTAAATAACACATGGGTCTAACCCCTACCCCTACAAAATTAAAATTTTCAAAATTTACCCCTTCACCCCCAGGGACGCGAAATGTTTTTATTCTGAATTAGGGGACATTAAAACCAAATAATCAATATTCATTTTCCCCCAATCTGTTCCCCTTGAGTCGTTATTTGGACCTAAAGACGGGACACCAATTATGAAACACCCTGCATAAACTGTATGTACACAGAAAAAGATAAGAATACATGAAGTGTAGCAAGCAGATTTACAATGCAATATATTTATTTTAAGTTAAATCACAAAATGTCTGCATTATTTTATTCAATACAAATACATAATGGTACGGTATTACAGTTGATTAATTTTTTTTTTTTAAATTGTAATCACAGTTTGTTTTCTTTGCATAACTTGCCTTCCTAAAAAATCCTCCAATCTGTCATAGTAAAGTGAAATGAGCCCGGTGCATCGACATGCTGTGCAAAATAATTTCTTAAACTTTTTATAGCCTCCATCACTACAGAAGTTGAGACTGGGATTATCTCCGGTTCCAAACTGCCATTTTCATTTTCGTCTTCCTCGTCATTTTTAATTTCATTTTGTTTTCATCCGATGTTCAGAATCTTTGAATCCGAGTTCTCGCTCGAATTTATGTTTTCTAGATTAACTTACCATGCTTTGTGTAAGAATGCGATTAATTTAATTTATTGAAATCAATCTTCCACTGTGTTTTCATCGAAACAATGAAATGTGGAGACTCGAAGAGCTGGGGTATAATCCCTTTCGTCACGAGCTAGTCTTTTACTGTACTAAACACCAATTGGCTGTACTAACACTTGATTAGCTAACGCTAAACGATTGGCTGCCACTAAGTGATTTTGCCATTGGTTACTTTCACATTGGCTGTTCAAGGTATTGACCAATCAGAACGAGACATTCGATCTATGAACGTTGTAATGAAAGGGTAATTTAACTTTAGAATGAAAGGGATCATAAATTAGGAATGTTAATCTGAAATTTACATTAATTTGAAGTCCATTGTAACTGGATTTTACTGTATATCTTTGAAAATAAACATTCTCATTTGAAATTTGAAAGTTGCCCCCTACTCTAAGTCCCCTGAGCGGTGCAGGGAGCTAATTTTTGCACCATTAAATAGTTTTTAAAGAAATATTTGATACGTATTTCTGTTTTTGACAAGATGTCTATTAGACCGTTCCAGGATTTTTTATTTTCACCCATTATAAAGATTGCTACCATAGAGTTGAAAAGTAAAGTTGGTAAATCGGAGTTATATAGGTTATATAGGTGTGAAACAGAAGCAGGTTTGCTTAGCTTTAGAAGAATGCACACAAACCATTTTTATAGGCGGAATAGACATAAGCTTAAACGCCACAGACGAACCCCAAAATTGTATACCGTAAGAAAGCGAGGAGTGGGATAAGGCAAGGTATAATACAAAGAGAATATTAGAAGGAAGATAATGCAAACGAGAAAAAAGGCTGATTTAATGTTGAGGCTAAAGTCTTAACATGGGCGTCCTAGGATAGGTTAGAAGATAGGTAAATACCCAAGTACCATATTTGAAAGATTTGGATGAATTGATCTGGTGAGAGTTGTAGCAAAGTGAGAACTTGCTCGTGTCGAACTTTTTATTACATTGATGCCTAGATGATATAAGTGGTTTTGTCAAGATTTAGGAGCAGTTGGTTAGTGGAGTTCCAAAGCAAAAATTTATCAAGGGCTAGATTAAAAGTTTATTGAATTGTATGCAGTGAGACCTCAGCGCAAGATATTGACAGTTAAAGTTAAATTTGGATAAACCAGTTGCTGTTAGTAACAGCCAATATGCATTCTCTTGTTGTGTATTATCAGATTAATCATATACATTGTACCACTTTTAAGAATACTAGCAGGTTTTTTTTTGCTTTTTGAGTCGCAGGGTTAAATTTGACTCTTGGTGGTAAAAATTTCTGCCGGGGAAAACTGTGGTCACGGTTTCCTTTGGAAAGGAATTAAAAGCTGTCATACCAAAAGCTCTGTTGTTGTTATTTGATATGAGAATGCAAAATTAAATTTCGATTACAAGTTTGACTCAGGCTTTACAAATGCAACTGGTGCAAATTGAAATTTGGCACGGCTAGGTTTTGGCTTTTATTCCCACCTTTTTCAAGTATACATAAGATGTCATTTACGTTGGTTTAATCTATACAATATTCACTGAAGTATCAAAAATCATGGGATATCTGTTCAATATCCTTTTACCCGGCGAATTGCAGCAACTCAACGTGGCACAGACTCTGCCATTCGGCGGAAGTCTGAAGAGATGTTTAGCCATCTAGTCTCGATACTGCTTGTTCTTGTGCATGAATGGATCGTTCGATAATATCCCAAATATGTTTATGGGGTTCATGTCTGGCCCAATTCATATGTTGGAATTGTTCAGAATGCTCCTCAAACCAATCACACATAATGTTGGCCTGGTAACATGCCACATTTTCCTCCTGGAACATCCCATTGTTGTTAGGGTACATAAAAGCCAAGGACTGCAAATGGTCACAAGAAGCTGGACATAATGATTCCCAGTCAATGGTAGGTCTAGTTGTATCGGAAGACCCAAATTCTGCTATGATGGAGCCACCAGCAGCTTGCATGATGCCTTCCTGACAACTGGGATCAACGGCCTCTTGGAGTCTGTGCCATATTTGAATCCTACCATCAGCTTGGACTAACTTGAATCATGACTCATCAGACCAAGCTATGCATTCCAGTCATCTACGGTTTAATGAATATGTTCACAAGCCAAGATTGGGGCATACTGCGAGTAAAGGCATTCTTGTCGGTTTTGGCTGACATATCCCATCAGTGTCAAATTTCGCGTGATCTCATAGGCACATTTATAGTACATCATGCATTGAATGTGGCTGTTATTTTATATATGTGGTGTGTATGTATTTTATGTAGTGGGTGTGTGTCTGTTAGGAATGACTATTTTGCTCAGATGTCGCTGGTCCGAGCATGTAGCAGCCGTTGTCGGCCACAATGCTGTCTATGATGGAAGGTAATGCCTGACATGAAGAACGTTGAATGCTCGCATCACTTCAGAAATGGGGTGTCTCATCGTCTAGCTTTAACTGTCATTCTGCTTTCAAACTCTCAGTGCTCCATTTAGTTAACTGATAATTCTCGTCGTGTAGCCATAATCATGTTAAAAGATATTTCAGGCAATTGCTAACAATTGAATTGACACCACTGATTCCGATCTGCCTATTTATACTTTTTATGTGATGCAAGCAATACCTGAAAATTTGCAAATGTTGCTCTCAGGATTTTGGGCACTTCGGTGTATGGAACAGAGTGATAAGATTAGCAGATATAAGAAAGAAAAATATTTTTTTTTGAAATTATAGAAGTCACAGGATTGGTTTATATAGTTCTTCCTGCCTGTATAATGTGTAAATTTTTAAATATATTCTAGCAAAGGGAGGGGGGTTAATCACATTTTCAAGTAATAAATCAGTCTTTGTATTGTAGTTTTAAGAAATTTGATTGAGATTTGACATGACTGTTGGAGTTGCCTCAGTGGATGCCTCTGGAGATTAAGATCTAGCCCAGGCGTACATGCCCTCTTTGAAATTTGCGTCCCATTCATGATCGGGCAAACCATCATAGCGCTTCAAGAAGATCAAACGGAATGCACGATCGAGCAGATGAGGGAAGGATGCCATTGAGATGTTCACTTTCGCGCTTCGACAAGATCTCGCTATTTGTGAAAAATAAATTTTCAAAATTTCCCATGTGACAATGATGAAATTTCTTATTGAATAATAATCATCATCATCAATAACGATTTTTTTTTATAGTACTGTTTACAAAATCATACTAAATATCTTACGACGGGTGATCATAAAGTCATTACAGTCACCATGAATTGTATTGTTCCCTTTCAAATAAGGTTTCTGTATTTGAAGGGGAACAGCTCGTTCGTCCAAAGGGACAAGCAGCTCGAAAAAATTGTCTGGTTCAGCCTGACACAGGTTCAAAAGCTCGGAACCTGCAGGGATCTTATCACAGCTCGCACCTCCAACTTTCCAATGGACTGCACCATATTGCTTTCTACGCTCTGGCAGTGTTTAGCAGTGCTACACCAAATGCTGCTTTGTATCCTCTAGCACTCGAGGGATGACATTTCCCAGTAGCACTGTTTCAAAAGTGATCCTTCTTTCATCTTGATTTTAATGGCTTAATGACCACCCTTTGTACTGTTTGCAAAAATTATTTCAAAGATTTTATGTAAGATTTCAAAACTTATTACCTTCATAGTCGGAAGATTCCATTATTTTCTTTTTAATATCATACGAGAGCTGTCTTAAAAAGTATTCGAACTTAAGTCAGGGAAAAAAGTTATTTTTGTGATGTGGTTCATTTCCTAATTTCCTTCAAGGTAAGGCCCCTTCTGGTTCCACACACAAAATGTGACGGCCCTTCCATTGCTGATAGTATCTGTGGAAGGCCTCTTTCGGAAGGACTTTCATTGCTGTCATTCCATTGTGCATGACGTTCTCTCAATTTTCTCTGCGTTTGTTTGGCTCTTTTTTTGGTCTTGGCAAGGGTGGATACATTTATTATGATGACTACGCTTTGGTTTCTGACGAAACTTGCATTGTCATTGCTCCACACATCCCATCGTCATCTGAATGAGAATATGGTGAGCACATTCTTCATGACTTCACACATCAGCCCTAGCATGTGGCAGGTCAACAAAAACTTAAGCAAGTGCATGAAGGTTCCCCCACATGATTGCGTGCAGTGATGTCATTCGATTTCAACTTTCCATAGTTAACAAAAATAAGTTTGGATACTTTTTAGACAGGCCTCGTTTATTGTAAACTGTGATTATTTTATATGATTTCTCTCTTTCTTCCAGTGGTGGACCATTTGGTAGCTCAGCTTCCGCAGGATTGTCTTTTGTTAGGCACAAGCAGTGACGGGATTATAGGAACATCTGTTACATCTGACGGCTGCTTTGAAGTTGAAAATAAGCCTGGTTTTACCTGTCTTCTGTTACCTGATATACCAGGCGTCGATGTTTATCCGTTTGTAATCAACGATTTGCAGGATATCCCCAAAGCATCGACTCGTCAATCTTTGACGGACGAGGAGCTCGTAAAACTCACCAAAATTCCTCCCAATACAAAAGTGAAATCTGTCGTTTTCTTTTGCACCGAAGTACAAAAAGGTGGAAAAGCAGCACGTTTGATAACTGAATCTTTATTAATTAAACAAAAGCGTAAGCTGGCTTTTGGCGGTGGATTTGCCGACACCCTCGTTACTCCGAAGCATATGTTATCGGAGCATATGTATCTTCCACATACAGTCGGAATTGCATTTTGTGGAGAAAAGGTTCAAGCAGCCTCTATAATGTTAAGTTCTTCTGTTCAAGATAAGGAAAGTGTACATAACATTTTGAAGCAGCTGAAAAGTTGCGCTCTACCAGAAGACAAAAGCTTTGCCTTTATGTTTGCATGTGTCGGAAGAGGTGAAGGACATTATAAGGAAGGAAACGTCGAAGCCGATTTGTTCCGTCAGGTTTTCCCCAAAACGCCACTTTTTGGATTTTTTGGAAATGGCGAAATCGGTTTAAACAGTTTACTTTCATCTAAAGATCTGCCGCAGGATAAGCACGTTAAAACCGGTCGTGAGAAACTCTTTAATAGCTACACGACTGTAATAGTTTTAATATCTATCGTTAATTAAATTAATTTGTGAAAATATCATCCACTTTGGAGCAGATAATTCCAGCTCTATTTGGTACAGTTGAAGAAATTGTACTTTTTATCCTTGATTTATTGTCTCGTACTTTGACTACATGAAGTTTCGTTGGAATCCTTCTATTTCACCGTAAGTTTTAAAAACTTTTTAGATATGTATTTTAAACATGACTGGCTCATAAGGTAACTGAGTCCAATCATCAATGTTTATTTTTTGTTATTTTTCTAATTTATGGTTCTCTTTCAGTGTTAAGCAAAATTCATGTTGCTATAAGAATGTAAGATTTTTTTCAAAGAAACAAATAAATAATGTTTTTTGGTAAATTTATGAAAATTGTTAATCACTTTCATTTCTTCTTAATATCCTACACTGACAATTCTCAATTAATAATTTATTTTTTTTAATTCATTTGTAATCCAATACGCCCATCCAGAGCCTGTATGGCCTGAGGCCGACGAGTTGGGTCTCTGGATGATCCTGGATTAACGACTGCTGTATGATGATCACTGATGAGTCGCCCATCCAGTGACTAGCCATGCCTGATGTTGCTTAACTTCACTGAAGTTGTTTCAGTGAAAGCCCACCAGGCCATAGACTCCCATTAAAATTCCAGTTATTCACTAAATAACAGTTAATTGACACACTGATTTTACATGACCATCTCAGATTTGAATAAAGTTTGGCACACCGGTAGTGTTCATATAAGTCTAGAAAAATATCAAATCTTATTCAAAAATATCAATCCGTTTTGAAAATATAGCCCTGCAAAAGTCAATTTTCAAAATGACCTAGAAGCTCTCCTAATTGAGCTTGAGAACTGTGGTAGGTGAGAACGTTTTCGAAAATTGGAGCACCACAAACATAATTTACCAAATACCATGTAAAAATTGTAAACATATCTACACACATTGAACAAAAAGACAACTACAAATAAGAATAAAAGAACATGAAAGAGTGCTCCATTTAGTTAACCTTTGTAGCATCATACTTCATGAGATTACACAGAATTTCTTCTAGCTTCAAGACATCTATCAACAAGACAACATTTATCTACAAGACTGTATACAAGATTTATGACACTCATTTTCTTTTTGTATTTTAATTTATCGGATTCTACGTTAAAAAAGGAGAACATTAAGGTATTAATTTAAATTTAAAATTTTTAAAATGCTCAGCTTCAAAAAATTTTTAAAATATTTAAATATTGCTCCCTCTATATAACGGCACTCTACATAACGCCAAATTTATAATGGCAAGTTCATATAATGAAGTTTCTTCCAGAAAATAAAAACTACACACATGAATGAGCCTGCAGTTTTTACTTTCTGGAAAAAAAACTTTGTGGACTTGGCATTCTGTAGAGTCCTGTTATATAGAGGGAGCACATAATACGTGTACTTTTATAATACTAAAATAATTGTATAAGTTTGAAAGAGCGATCATGATGGGTTCATGTTAAAATATTTTATTGAATATAGTATTGCTGGTTAAAAACACAATTACGAGGATTGTTCAAGAATTTTTGCCTCCTGGTCCGTAACTTTTTCATTTGTTAACTGATTTTCAAAATTCTTTTTGTATCTGAATTTAGATTTGTCCTTTATGTAATTTGCCCTTTATAACATTCACTTTTCGACATAGTCCTTATCCCTTTCCACTCATTCCGGCAACGCTTGACTGTAGCTGCCGCCATATAAGTTGAAGGACAGGATGACGTCATTTCTAACGCCAGCCAATAGACATTAAGGGGAAGTAAATCGCTTAGCTATTCCATGAAACGTCCGCTTTCGTTTTCGAAACATTGTTTTCGTATTTATATTTAGTTTCTATTTTCGTTTTTTCTTTTAAATAGATAAATGAAATTATTAAATTAAAAAATAACGCAGAATAGTCGACTCGAAGCACGGTCTTCTAGGGTGCATATACTTTTCAGCTATTAGCGCATCCTGGTTGCATATACTTTTCTACTGCTGGCGTGCCAGAAACGCCAGTATTTCTTCCAGCTAGCACGGGGATAGCCTATAACAATAGAAGAAACGTCAGTATTTCTTCTATTGTTGTAGGTTATGGCACGAGCGATTTCAAAGATGGCAGCCTCCATATATGAAGTTGTTTTGTGCTTAGAAGACACCATCATAGAAAATCGTGTTAGTGATGCAGATACTTTTCAGCTAGAAGCCTATACTTTGTCCAAGGAAAGAAAACTGGGCATATCCAAATACGTTTCTAATTTCGATTGTTAGACATTGTTAATTTTACTTAGCAACAATGTGTAACAATTGAAATCGGAAATTTAATTAGACACACCCAGTTTTATTCTTTACTTGGACAGCGTATAGAAGGCTAGAAGTCGTGTACTATCTTCCGTGCTTGTAGTGTGCTACTTTCATCACTTCCGGGTGCTGGTGGCACTAGCTGCTATTTGAAAAGTATATGCACCCCTAGAAACTACCGGGCCTGAACATGACGTCAATAATGTATTGTTAAACACTAAGATTGTGACGTTAAACTAACTTCTGTAATAGCACCACCAGTTCGATGTAACAATGTTTAATCTTTTCCATGTTCAGGCCTGGTAGTTTCTAGAAGGCCGTGCTCGAAGGCAATTTGTTTTAAAATATCGAATATCCACAATCAGTTTATTTATAAAAATTGAGAAAACCCCAACAGTAAGAAAGAAAACTTAAAAAATAATAATGAATATTAAAAACACCCTACCGCTTCCCTGTTACAATGGAACTTAACCACTTAAGAGCAATGACTTTTAATAAAACATTCCAAATTTAAAAATATATTTTTTTATACAAATATTTCATAATGGGCAAAATTTTCATAAAGTCTATTTAAAACAAAATCTTAAAATGCTGTGAACATTATCAAGTCCTACTCTTCTGAAACGCAGAGTGCACAAGACCTTGTGGGAAGACATTCCAGTCTCCGAGATGAAGAGTAATTTCTCCGTAAATAGTTCTGAAAAGAACTCTTGATTTTCTGATGTTCAAAAAATTTGATTTTTTTTTTAAAAGATTTTTGTTTTTAATATTTATGGCAAATTGTTGAGGCCAGTTTCCAACTTCAAGAAGATGCATCTTTTTAAAGATACTGTTTTTATTTTGAGATCATACCCCTATATCTAATTGTTTTTCTGTATAAAAATTATATTTTAAAATATTTTTTCTGTTAAAAGGCAATTTTAGAATTCACTTTGAATATTTTCTGACAATGACATAATTATTTTTGATTGTTGAAGATAATTTTCAGCTATTCTGTCATTTACATATGTGTTTTTCTGAAAAGTGTTGCTGTGTGCCTTCAGATTGTTGCTTCAAAAGTATAAATTCAACTACTGATAAAATTTTCGTTACTATAGCTGCCGCCATGTAAGTTGAACGATCTTTTTGACATGCGCAGTAAGCCTTCTCATCAATATGCTATGTCTGGATTTTACCCTTAATGCACTTGTTCTACTATAGTAAAGGCGGAGATATCGTTGAAACGTGGAAAGCCTATTAAAAGTCATACTATAAAACAAATTGCTTTCGAATCGACTATTCTGCGTCATTTTTTAATTTATTAATTTCATTGATTAATTTCATTTATCTATTTAAAAAAAAACGAAGATAGAAATTAATTATAAATACGAAAACACTTTCGAAAACGAAAGCGGATGCTTTCATGGAATAACTAAGCGATTTACTTCCCGTTAACGTCTATTGGCTGGCATTAGAAATGACGTCATCCTGTCGTTCAACTTATATGGCGGCAGCTATAGTCTGCCACTCCTCTCTTCTAACAGTTGCCAATTAGAGTGAGATTTGTGCCATAGCTCCTGGAAGGCAATTTGAACAGTGCGTCACAACATTACTTTTTAGCGCCCCCCCCCCTGGTGTCTCCTGGGGGAGGCTTTCTTTCTTACTATCTAGGGGGCTATGACACCATTACCATAACGAATAGAATAAATAAGTGTGATTACTCTCGTATTAAGCAATGCTAAAAATCAGGCGAGCGGCGGATGTGCGAAATAAACAGCGCTGCTGTCGATTTCGACCGACTTCGTGGCGTTTTTTTGCTGGCTGCAAATGGGAATTTCACGTTTCGTGTTCAGTTTCTGTCGTATATTTTATTGTTTCACTATTTATACGTGATGAGCTTGTTATAATGTGTTAATAGTGTAATTTGCATATCGTATGTTACGTTTAAAACAGTATTTTACTCGTATTTTAAAAAATTTACTCCTTATATTTACTCGTGCACGTACCTTATGACAGCAGATAAGCCTACTTCATTCCTTCGGCGGTTAGCAAATGTCTGACTATTGCGGTCGTTGTTCTTGAAGATCACCAGAATTATGCCCTTTTAGAGTTGGAACAGATTCGGGTTTCAGTGAATTTCGTTTTAATTTTGCAATGAATTTAAAACTGCAGGATTAGAGAAAAAAAAGCAAGACGCTTCGAAATGAACTGATCACACGATGCTGTTCGAATTTGGATACAAAGTCTTCGCTGGCTAAAGGTAATCCGCTGCTTCTTAATCGATTTCCATTGTATAAATATATGAAACGTGAAGTTACTATCGGATTACTTATTTACACATCCAACGAGAGAACAAGTTCAAGGCATTCTGATAGTAAAAAGGCAAGCAAACTCTAGCGTTATGTAGAATCGAAACTAAGCTAGAAATGACTTCTTGTTCCGCTGGTTCTCCTGAGGGGACGAGAGGGCCAATTTTTGAATTGTTCAATCTATCGAGGCGTTTTTCTTATTAAAATATTAGGATAAATCGAAAATTTTGGAATGATATATTACCCTGGATGCAAAAAAAAAATAACTTTTCGAATTTATTTTCCGTGGAGTTTACCTTTAAGAAACAGTAGATAAAGAGTAAGAATAAAAAAAGAACTCGTGTTTGAAAATTAAATTTTAAAACTACTGTTAACATTTCATCCTTTTCCTTGTAAGCGAATACTAAAAACCTGCGACTCCCTGGTCGAAAACGCACGCAGTGACATCTTGCGGATGCGCCAGAAAACTACGCAAGTAATCACACTTACTATTCTAATCGTTATGCCATTACCATGGAACGCATGGTAGATATGATTGCCGACGGGCCCTTTTCCGTCGGCATGTTCATGAAGGAGGTATACTCGAAAACGAGTATTCCTCCTGTTCGTCCGTCGGGTTGTCCTGCAGAGGCTTTCGCCGACTGAGTCGAGGATGATTCTGCAGGCAACAGAATGTAGCAGACCGACGATTGGCTGTTGACTTCATCAAGGTTGGGCAAACCTCCGTCCACCTGAGTTATGCTGAACCCGGATATGTTCCAGTTCTCATCCGGGGAGCATCGCCACTGATGGCTGAAAAGTATCTCCGAGACTACATGTCGGACTACGGGGTGGTGCCAAGAATTTCGTACCCCCTGCATCCAGATTCTCCTCTTCAGGGGACATCGTAGTCTATGACTGCGAGTGCAGGGTGATCTCTTTAGACCTCCTTCTATCTGGTCTCAAATTCCGATTGCTTAATGTGTACGGCCCGTGTTTATCAGCAGAGAAACGGACATTCTTCGAAGACTTTTAGCTGTGCTCGTCCTTGCCTGTTGTGGTTACTGGGGACTTCAGTTGCCATTCGGATGAGAACTACATCTTTTCGTACGGGTGTGTCTACCAGTTGTGCCAGCGGAATGCACTTTTCGATCTTTGGGCGTCTTCTTCCCATTCCAGCCAGTGCGGGTCCACCTTTCATCAAGGGCCCTCTGTGTCTTCGAGGCTGGACCTTTTTCTCGTAGACGCCACTTTTGCTGGCGCTCCGCGTTCCATGGAGGTCCTTCCATGCTAGTTTTCCGATCACAGTGCCATCAAGTGGTCTTGGAACCCTTCATTCCCAGCCTCCTCTGCAGGCCCTACTTCGAACAATTGGTATCTGAACGTTTCTCTGCTTGACATCGATAAATACAAGGGAATGGTCGTTTGGTTTGTGGAAAGACATCTTCACAAACCTGTCTTCATCGCTAGCTTCATGGCTTTCTCTTAAATCTAAGATCCGTCGTTTTTTCAGAAAGATTGGGTTGGATGCCGCTAGACGCAATCGTCGCCATCTCCTCATGCTGCAAGAAATCCTGCGCCTCCTCCGCTGTTCCACCCCGAAGAGGGAGTATGCTAATGACATTCGCCAAGTGAAGAGCGAGATCAACGCTCTAATGAACCGCAAGGCCGCCAGCGTAGCTCTCAGGGCCAAACTGTTCTGGGCGTCTGACGTCCGACCTATGTCGTCAGCTGCGTTCGCAGAGGAGAGGCGTCGCGCCAATAGGAAGAGGTCTCTTCGTTTGGTGGTGGGGAATGGGACAGTGGAAACCGACTCTGACATCTTGTCTGCTTTCCACTCTCATTTTTCATCATATTTTGGCCACCCAGTGTTCCCATCCAACATCACGATGAAGTGGATCGAAGCACTTAGACCTTTCACTGCTGACGCTGACCTGTCAATTACCCATCCCTTTTCCGAAGATGAAGTTAAGAAATTTCTGTCGAAGGATGGCCGTCATCAGTCCAGCCCTGGATTAGACGACATTCCGTACTCGTTCTTTAATGCGACTTGGAAACTTCTTAGGCCTTTCCTGGTGCAAGTGCTTAATTTGATCCTCAAGGACCCTTCCTCCATCACGTCGGACTTTACCGCGGGGAGAACCATCTTGCTCCCCAAGGTACGTGATCCTGAACTCGTCACCCAGTGGAGGCCTATTACTCTACTTAACACAGATTACAAGGTCTTCACTGGTGTGCTCCAACAGCGGCTCAAATGTTTCGCCGACGAGTTTTTCGATCCAAATGGGCAATTCTGCTCCATTCCGCAGGATGTCCGACAACCTGATTACCATCAAATGTGTTATGGATGAAGCGTGTGCGCGTCATCAGACTCTCGCCGTGCTAATTCTTTACCAGGAAAAGGCCTTCGACAAGGTGAATCACGTATTTCTTTTCCGAGTGTTTCACCATATTCATCTTCGGATATTTGCTACGATTATCTCAGCACTGTATGCTTCTGCCACATTATGCGTGGTGATTAATGGCACCACTTCGACTTTCTCGAACTGTCCAAAGGCGTTAATCAGGGGTGGCCAATCTCTCTCCTCTTATACATATTCTATTTGGAGCCACTATTTCAACATCTTAATCGCCACCCAGATGTCCCGGGGTATGATTTGCCAGCTGCTTCCATCAACATCCGTACGCTGGGCATCTATAAAGAATTCTTCGATCTCTTTAGTACTTCGACGGGAAGTTCCATCAATCTCGTCAAGTCTAAAGGCATCGCTATTGGGAAATGGACGTCAGACTATCTTCTATCCTTCCCAGTCACGGGGTGTGAGCATATTACGGTGCTGGGATATGTTTTCCTTTCTACCTAATATGGACTCTCGTCACTGGCAGCTGGTAATTACCAAATGCATCGCCCGCCTTGGCAATCACTCTCGTTTTATCACCTAGATGTTTTTCAAGGCGAGGTTCGTCCAGACGCACGTTTTAGCTAACTTGACTTCTAAGTGCCTGTTTGCCATGCCATCTCCGTCTCTTTTAAAGAAGGTGCGAAGTGCGATAGTTGACTGTGTGTGGGGTTATTCAGCAGTACGTGATCCCATCCATTCGTAGCTGCTATTTATCCCCTATGATGGGGGTGGGTTGGGCCTGCCAAACATCCGGCGATACCTCATCGCGGTCAGAATGGCCGCCTTGATTCTTGCCTTCCTCCTTCCTCCCCGTATCTGGGCCAACTTCTTTCTGCATCTTCGCTTCTTCTTGAAAGTGGACAGGCTACCTTTTTCGTCCACTCTGCCAGTGACAATCATCTCACATTCGCCGGACGTTTATCATCTTGTCTGGCGAGACTTGTCATCTTTCATGTCCGGCCTTTGACAGTTCGACCCGCAAGACTGGGGAAACCTTCGTCTATCTTGGTTCTACCAGCAGTCTGACCAGGGTGCGACTTCTGACATCGTACGGTGGCACCCTGAGTATCCATGGTCAGCCATCTTGAAGACGGTCAAGTTTCTCGCCTTCGAGAGGCCCGTCTTTAATTTCCAATGGCGCTTACTGCACCATGGATTCTACTCTCTCCAATGTCTACATCGCTGGTAAGTTATCGGATCTGCTGGTTGCCAGTCTTGTGGGTTGCTTGAAACCATTTCTCGTGTTTTTTATGAGTGCTCGTTTGAACAGTCCATTTCTCGTATAAGCTGGACCTTCTTGAACAGAGAGGTTTGGCTGGCCCGTCAGCAGCGATCTGCTGGTGTCCATTTGCCAGCCTCAGCCATCTGGAGGAGAGGCGCCATCCATCTCAGGTCCTCCCTCCATCTTGAATGGCATCGGCTTGGCGCAACTACATTCCGGAGACGTTATTCATCATCTCAGCATCACTGTATGGTCATCGCAGGGGACACGAACAACATCTTGTACCTTTTCACCTTTCTCCTCGACATCGATGACCCTCCGGTGGGCAGACCGGCCTCTTTTTGAGGCGTTTAATTAGGTGGTGCAGCCCTTGGGGACTGCCCATATTCCAACAGCATGTGCGCCTGGGCATCCTCACTGTTTTATGATCTCAGGGTGCTTCTCTGGAGCCATAACTTCGGCTCCACTTACAACAGTTTCCATTTCTGCCTGGTTGTGTTGTGTGTGATAGCGTCCCCCCCCCCCCCCGGTGCTTCCTGGGGGAGGTCTTTCTTTCCTTCACCTTTCAAAAACTTATATTGTCCCCATGGGATGCATGGTGGACTGATTGCCGATGGGCCCTTTTTTGTGGGCATGTTCATGGAGAAGGTTTACTCAAAAACAAGTATTCCTCCTGTTCTTGCGTCGGGTCATCTCGCTGTTTCTGTCCTGCAGATGCTTTCTCCGACTGAGTCGAGGATGCTCTACAGGCAACAGAATGTGGCAGACCTCATAGTGGCTGCTGACTTCATCAAGGTTGGGCAAACCACCGTCCACCTGAGTTATGCTGAACCCTGATACCTTCCAGTTCTCGTCCGGGGCGCATCGCCACTGATGGCTGAAAAGTATCTCCGAGACTACATGTCGGACTACGGGGTGGTGCGTAGAATTACGTACCCCCAGCACCCAGATTCTCCTCTTCAGATGTCAGATGACATAGTAGTCTGCATGGATCTCCATAGAGACATTCCTGAGTACGTTTTATGTGCGGACACCGCATCTCCGTGTCTTAAAAGGGACAGAGGCAGTACTGCTGGTACTGCATAAAGACTTCTCACGTTAGGAAACACTGTTCTCTCCTTAGGAAATGTGAATACTGCCACAAGACCGTGCACAAATTCCACCAGTGCCAGGAGAGGTCAGATGCTCTATCAGCAGCCCCAACGCGACTGCCTCGAGGAATGTCGTCCCAACAACCAGCAAAGATGACTTGTCCGGCCAAGTCACCAGGGCCAAGCAGAGCAACCAGGCCTCTTCCTTCGCCAAGGAAATCGAAGACGGCCCCACCATCATCGCCTCTTCCTACGATTCCTGGAAGGGAAATGCCACCTCTCCCTTCTCGGCCTTGTGTTTCTTCTCCTCCTGTTGCTTCTCGTCCTCCTTCGCCTTGTGTTTCCCCGATGTTGGAGGACTGTCTCTCTGCAGAAGTCATCGTAGACGATTCTTTGTGCTCCGAGTCGGTGTTTGCTGTGGAGGAGTTTCCATCTCTTCCTCCACCCGCGCTTTCAACGGCATCGCAGCCTCTGCGAATCGTCTGTGCGCCTTCGCCTGGTAAAATTTCTTCCTCTGCTGGGACCTCAAAGCCATCAGCGTCTGCTCAGCGGGATCTTCTTGCGACGCCTAAGAGCCCTCGCAAGAAAAAAAAGGCCCGACGATATCGTAGCAAGAGGGACGGGATTCCTGTGTCCTTTTCTTCCGAAGGAGACAACTGCGCAAACCATCACCATCGCAGCCCCTCTTCCTCTTCGGAACGTGCTCGTTCCCCTAGACGGAAGACATCTGAGCCTCCTCCCTCGTCGGTGAAGCTCAAGTCTCCTTCAGATACAGGTCAGCCTCCGTCAGCTTAATTTCGCAGTGAAGATCTTTTCCCTTAACGTTCGTTCCCTTGGCTCGTTCTTCAAGCAATCGGTTTGTTATCTTTTATTGCCTTGCATAGGCCAGATGTCCTTCTTCAAGAGGTGAAGTTCGCTGCTTCTCAACAGCTTCCTAACCTCCCTGGCCTTCGCAGTCAATATCCATCTGCGCAGTTCTTCATCAACTCATCTTCACCACATGGGCAGGGGTTGCCTCCATCATCTTCAATCCATCTACCATGGCGTCGAGCTGTGTCTTTGACTGCGAGTGCAGGGTGGTCTCTTTAGACCTTCTAATTGGTCTAAAGCTCCGATTGCTTAACGTGTACGCCCCGTGTTCGCCAGCAGAGAAACGGTCATTTTTCGAAGACCTGGACAGCTACCTGTGCTCTTCATTGCCTGTGGTGGTTGCTGGTTACTTCGATTGTCATCCGGATGGGAATGACATCTTTTCGAAGGGGGAGTATGCTGATGACATCCACCAGGTGAAGAGAGAGATCAATACTCTAATGATCTTCAAGGCCACCGGCGCAGTACTCAGGACCAGATTGTCTTGGGCATCTGACATCAGGCATATGTCATTAGCTGTGTTCGCGGAGGAGAGGCGCCATGCCAACAAGAAAAGATGTGGTGGAAGATGGGATTGTGGAAACAGTCCGCCTTCCACTCCCATTTTTCTTTATTTTTCAGCCACCCAGTCGTTCCATCCGACGCCACGATGCATTGGATCGAGGCTCTAAGACCTTTCACTGCAGACGCTGACCTGTCCATTACTCGTCCCTTTTCCGAAGACGAAGTTAAGAAGTTTCTGTCAGCGAATGGCCGTCACCATTCCTGGATTAGTTAAGTTAAGTAGCATACGTATTACTCATCCACCACGGAGGGAAGAAAGCCACCCAAAGTGTATCAATTTATTTCCTGTCAAGGATTAAGAATTGCTGAATCCAAACCAATTTCTTATTAAACTACTGTGCGCTTCTGTTCAGATTCTGCTGGGCTTATGCGCTTCTTTTGGTCCCACTGAGATCTTCACAGTGACTGGGTCTTCCAGGGATGGGGGAAACGGCAGGGCCAGTTAATTCTTGAAGAGGGTTCTCCTCATAACAGCATCTCAAGCATGCTTAGTGTAGCGATCCCGCCACATGGGCTCGAAACGAGACCAAAATTTTTTCTTTTGACGCCTTCTCCCTTTTGCTGTTAGCCACGAACCTTCCATCCTGTTTTCAATTTTTCCGCTATGGTCACCATTCCGTGATTACTCCAGAGCTACTCTCCTTTGTAGCGGTTACCGTTCCAGCATTCTGGTGGTTAGTTTAGGGGCTCAGAATCCCTCCTGCCCTCCCACTTTCTCTCTTTCACGCGAATCTCCTCACGAATTGTTGTTTTTCCCATTGCTATAAA
>JAHWFO010013851.1:158922-185574 GCA_023313115.1 Rhysida immarginata
TAAGGCATTCTTCTTGCGTAATGTTTGCATGATTTTTTTTGAAGTTTAAACTCTAATTGCGCCGGTCGAAAAGGAATCAACATGAGTTATTCGTTTGAGGTAATTTAGCAATTTTACTATAGGACGTGCTGTGGTTCTCACCTTATCAAATAAAAGACAATTTTTATCTTTACCCGCGTATTTTTAGATTTTTACGTAACTGCCCTGCAACGTTTTTTTTTTCGGTATTGTTACCGCGAGGTTTTTTTTATCTATTAATATTACAATGTTTTCTGTTTATAATCATATCTTCGGAAAAATGCTTTTAGAAGCTCTGTAAATATTAATTTTTTCTTTTTGATATTTAATTCCAAATCTTTATTTGTAGTTTTTCTTAATGATTATTTAAGAAAGGCCGTCCAATAAGTGCTACTGACGAGACAACCTCAACAATGGTATTGGCGTCCTTCGTCAAGAGCCCACAACGCAGTACACGACGTTTGCCAGCAGAATGTGGAATCAGCCAGTCATCGATCGTACGAATCCTTCATGCTCATCAATGGCATCCATTCAAGATTCAGATACTCCACCACCTAGCAGAGAATGACCCAGACAGACGTATGCCGTTTTGCACGTTGACCCTACAGCAACATCGACAAGACCCCTCTTTTGCACAAGGCATCTTGTTCAGTTATAAAGCAAACTTTTATGACAACCGTCACAACCACAGGTATTGGAGTGACCACAATCCACACTGGATGGAACCTTCCAAGGTAGTTGGCAACGTACAGGTTATGGTGTGGTGTGGAATATGGGGTACCCGTGTAATTGGACACATTTTCATTGACCAGAACCTGAAATGAATGTGGTTAGATATTCAGTTTCCTGGTCATTGGAATGTCCACGCAGATCACCTGATCTCACACCACTTTTAAAGCAACTCGTATATGCAGAGAAAATCAGAAACAGACACCATCACCAGCAACGCATTGAATAAGCGTGTGCCAGCATTTCTGCGGAAATCCTTCTGCGAGTGCATGACGATTGGATTCAGCGCCTTCAAATGTGCCTTCACCAAGAGGGACACCATGTTGAACACATTAAATGTCTGTCTTCCTTTATGGAGAACAGTCCAGCCTGTAATTCCAAACAAAATGTACTGTAACTTTTGAACCATAACTGCTACTTCAAATCTGTTTACAGGAATGAAATTGTCAGAGAATGCTCATGTTATTTGATATATCACACGACCCCCCTTCCATTTAAAAAAAATTGACTTAAGATTCAAGATGGCAGATTTCAAAATGGCGGCCATGTTCAGTACATACCATAAAAGATAGACCATCTCACCCATACCTTACTGGAATATTCAGATTTCCCAATTCCTGCAAGGGTCTCTTCCAGTACCCCTCCTGTATTGTAAGTAAAAAATTTCAAAAGAAATTGAGGCAAAATTATCATTAATACTTTTTATTTTACCTGTTCTTTAAGTTTTGTTTTTGTTTTTTTTTTTCCTTTTTTAAAATTTAGTTTACAATTATGTATTTACTTAGAAAAAAGTTAGGATAACAAAATAGGCTTGTCAACCTTATTATACAATCATTTACATAAAAAAAAAAAAAAGAAAAATATACAGAGGCAGTGATTATTTCCCACCCCACATTCTGGTTTAAGAAAACTTTAATGAAAGGTAGCTCATTTATGTAAGACAAACATGGGAAGGCTTTGCAAAATCCCTTATATGCATATTTTGGAAATTGGAACTGTTAGGTGCATTTACTTGCATTCAAAACAAATGATACCAACCTCAACAGCTAAATTGCCCTATGTAATAATAACCAAATTTTATTCTTGGCACCCTGTTCTTCTCTAACACAACAAATGTTTTAATATCTAATAAGAATTTGCATTGGTGTCAAGTGTGGCACAGATGTTTTTAAGAATTTTTATATCATTTATCATTTTTCGCTGGTTTCGTTATGTACAAGGACATTAAAAAGACTATCATTACGGTTTGAGAAATCGCTTTAGTGATTCGGGTATATCGGAAATTTTGTTGATATGCCTTCAAAGCACTAATTTTCTAATGCCCCATCCGATTTGTAGCATCCTCACAGAAAACTTGGAAGCTAATACATGTAAAATTAATACAATACTATTGACCTGTTCAATAACCTAAAATCTTGCAGTTTCAACCTCCTACATCAAAACTGCTTTCTAGCAGGTGTTTATGTAATGGAATATTCAATTTAATGGAGGGCAATTTATTTCTGTAGTAGGGTACTGACTATAATCATTTTACTTCTTACTTTCAAAGCCAATGGATCGAATAAACTAGATTTCTTTAATGCAGATATAAGCATATTTTTTACCTATTAACATTCAGCATTAGAAAAAGAAATTTAAGGGCATTTTGATACGAGGAGAGAGAAAAAGAGGAAATTTAACAGTGCTTCCTGACTTCAATCTTTGGAGAACTCCTCAGCATTATGGCTGAATTTTTCCAGGAAACCTGGTTGTCTGTTCTGAAACGAGAAATAGATTCTTAAACATTAAAAAATTACCAATACCCGTGTAACAATTGTCAGTTTTAGTTGAGAAAACTTTTAGGTTACAATACAAGGTGCCTATTAGAGTTTACAACGACGTAATAATTCGTTTTTATTGCCTAAAGAGATTTCAACCTCAAGTATGCACCACGAAATGCTTTGCCACTTCGCCTCAAGTGCTTGCATATTATCACGTTCATATATTGAACGTTTCACTCTCCTTATTCAATCTTACGTGTAAGCATACACTTCAAATTCATCAATTTTCAGACAAAAATAATACAAAGACAGACCTTTGAGATAAGATCTATAAAAAAAAAGCACAGTATTAAATAAAACAACTTTACATTATTAAAAACGTTAAAAGGCTTGACCAATAATGGAAATATCTTGAGCAACAATATTTTAAAATAGAAATTACAAGATTTTTTCTGTATCTTTTCTTAAGTATTATTTTATAAATTATTTTTTTTCCTTTGCTCGAGTCAAGTTTTAAAATTTGACTAAGAGAACAGTATCTTAAGAAATGAATAAATCAGTATGATAAAAATCATACAGGGTGGCTCAAAAGTTTAATCAAAAGCAATCTAAAATGCGTTATTACAACAATTATATCAATACAAAAGTACAATATATAAAGAAACAAGCTGTCTACTTTCACGAGACCAAAAACTAATATCGTAACTTTCGGATTATTATGCGCGCATTATACAATAAATTTTAAAAAAATCGTCACTACGCTTTATACAAATGTGTGCGTAGTATTCCAAGCTCTATATGAAAATTTCTTTATTCTAAAAACCTCATGTATGGGATGCTAAGCTCTAAATCAATGGGCACTACAGGCCACTGGTGTTGATTGTTCACAACTATATGGTCAAACTTTGCATGTACATTCTTCAGGCAATTTGAGGCAAGTTTGTCATATAAACCTCCAGTCCAGAAACAAAATTTTAGAGTTATTCCAAAATTCATAGGACTCTTATGTATTGACATAGACGTTCGTGCTTTTCAGAATGGGTATTCTGTCGAGTTTGGGCTGGTATTGTTCATGACCACCTAATTGGCCCATGAACGTATGGCCAATTATCAACAGAATTATCACTGACGCATGACATTCTACCTTCACGTCTAAACGGCGAGAAGTATCTAACATTTGTAACCCTTAAAGGAGCACTCACCATTACAGCAACAAAAAAAATATTTTTGAATCAAATCTTGTTTATATAAGTATAGCCATGCCAAATAGGGAGTTAATAAAATTTTATGCAAAATAGTAAGTCTTTTTCATAATGTATCTTAGAAGATACATTGCTCCTTCTGAACTTAAATGAAAATGCAAGAAAGCTCATATAATGCTTTTAAATGTTTATATTATCTCTACTATTATTTAACTTTGTTCTACAGTTCTTACATAAAACTAAAAGCATATAAAAAGTAGATTAATTTTACATGGCCACTTGAGGAGGCACCAACATCATCTGCCATTTTGAAGGACGGGATTGAAGAAAAAAATTGTTTTTTCCTTTACTTTACTATCGACAGAGTGCTTCACTTGTTTAATAAGTACATTAGATGCTTCTTTAAAGATATAACATGGCTGTTAGTTCAGAATTTAATCAAGAAAAAAATTTGAAATTCCTTTAAGGGTTACCAGAAATGTAATTACATTTTGGTGTAAAATCAACAGTAAACTCGAAATGACTTGTTTTAGGACCTATGTTTATTAGACCTTCCTATATTACTTTTTAATTTTACATATCTACGCAAAGTTTGACCACATACTTGTGAAACGGCCTGTATAAACTGAAACCGAATCCTTTATTTGAATAGCTTTTCTAATTCCTGTCCTTTTACAGACTTGAAACGAAGGATTTGAATAATTTATTTTGGAAAATAATTTTTTTTTTTTTTTTTTACAATAACCTGGGTGCACATAATACACAGGGAAGTTTTCCAAAAACCCACCAAAAAAACTAAAGAACCTAGGTGCACATTATAATCCAAAAATTACGATAAGTTTATCAATAACTGCTTGTTATTGACAGATCTGTCAATAATAAATAAAACTTAATTATCGGTATGGAAAACATTAAAAAAATATGTAATTTGTGATCACTCCCACTTGAAAATTTCAAAACTTTGTGGTCACCCTGCATATTTTTTCCCACAATAAATCAACAAGGGTAAAAATGAAATGGGTTAGTTTTCACATAACTGTGTGTGTAAACTGCAAAATGGCATGCCAATTTTTTTTTTAAAAGAGTTCTGCAGTTTCATGTAAAGAAACACTTGGAAATTGCATCACCTAAATCAAGCCCATACAGCATATTCAAAAATCTTACATTTCAGTAGAGCAAATGGTGATGAGGGTGAAATAAGCTAAAAACTGTATTGATTGAGTAATTTCATAAATTTAAAAAAAAAAAAACTTCAACAAATTAAAAAATAAATAAATAAAATATACAAAAATGACAAGTTTAATAAAAATCTCAAAATGAATTTATGAAATTACTCAATTAATTCACTTCCACGTAGTATTGTAATAAACGTGTATTGATAAGTTGCCATATATCCAAACAGATGACAAAGATGGCAGAAATGGTTGGTCCAAACAAACACCAACACAAGATAATTACATTCGCATTAACAACCAGCTCTAATATCCACTTAAGAACACCACTTTCTGTCTACAATCATTCAAACCCCAAAGAGCTAACAGAAGTAGTAGACATTCATATCCTCTTATTATGCCAGCCTTTATTTGCACTAATCAAATCTAATGTTCTAAGTCAGATTTCATCGGAGCACATGAAAGATATTTTTCATCAAGACAGTGCCCAACTATGCAGTGTCATCTATACACACAACAAAATCAAAACCTTCGCATGACCAATCAGTTACCAATATCCACACTGAAAGGAATATCTTTGTCAACCACATTCCTTTCCTTATTAAGGAATATTATGAATCTCGATAGCAAAGCAAACTGCTTGAAAACTTCAAACACTGCATTTACGTACATTGTATACATCGTGGTTCATTCAGTCAAAGGGATAGAAGAATTTCCATACTACTGCGGCAGTTTTTTATGACCACGCTATTGCTTAAGTCTCAAATGAATTCTGTAATCCAAAATCACTTCTTTATAGTGATTGATAGTGTACGATTCAACATTTCTCCCCAAGACTAATTCCTATGATCCAAACGCACTTAACTTTAATTAAGCATGATCTATACTCAATTCTTTGAAATAATTTTTGTTAATCATTTAGGTATAAATCAACCGTGTTACTGTTTAAACTTTACTATTTAAATAAACACTTTGACAACGTGTAACACAGCAAAGCCTTAAACTAACTGCTCACAAAACTGTTGCTAAACGAGCAGCTTTACCCTATTTATCACTTCTTGAAACTGGTTTAATACACTAAAACAATAAAAATTAAAACAATAAAACAGCTTAGAAAAATCATTGTAGATTCATTGCAAATTTGTATTCTTTGGAAACGTTACAAAAGGAGACCTTGCTAGATGTTAATATTAAAGAACAGAACATCTTATCAGGTATTGCTTAAAAGGAAATGCGCTTAGAAGAAATGGATAAAAAAATTAAAAAAATCCATAAACTGCAAGATCATTTCTATTTTGTAAGAATTTTCTAAAGACTGCTCTCGTAATGCTATGTGTTCTTGTGATCTAATGCTTTATGTTCTTTTTTATTGGCAATTTACATATTAGATCCAATATTATCCCCATTTACAATGTGTTAAGATCTAAAAAGACATCTGTACCAGTAATTATCAAATAATTTCCCTATAAAACTGGCTTCATTTAACCGATTCTTACAGTTTAACTTTTCTAGAATTAAGCAAGAATATTAGTTTTTCTTGCAAAATGTTATCAGGGTTCCAACAGTTGAAGCATGTACTGAAGTAAAGATTCTTATATGTATATAGCCCATTAGAAGCCTGCTCTTATTATAAAACTTCCTAGAGCCCATGTTCAACTATCAATTATTTATCCCTCTTGTGTTGGTTTTTTAATTTACCAAATGCAATTCAAAATAATAACGAGACGCTCTGGAAGAAATTCAAATCAAAACTATTCAAATAATTTTTTAACTACATTGTTTTCATGAGTATTTCTTATACTTTTGGATATAATAAACCTCTCATAAGAATCAGAATCACTTGCTACTAATATATAATAAAAAAAAAAACAAATTAAAATTTATAAAAATCTGCTCTTAACAAAACAAAATAAACATATCAAAGACATAACATATAGAAAAAAAAAAATTCATACGATTTTCAAAATAAAAATTTAATTCTCTAAGAAAAAACCTAACAAATATAAAAACTATTTTTTTCCATTTTGTACAATGTACATGTTTTATATTCGTTTATGTACATACATATATAAAGTTGTTTCTTACAAAATCCACTCAAAGGGTCTTGTACAATGAACAGACGTACATTCAGTAAATGTCTTGCACTATCCCAGTTTTCCATAAAGTGGAGTTAAATAAATTTTAAAGAAAAAATCAGATTTTTTTTGAGGATCCAATTACAATACCAAAAAAATAAAATTATAAAAAAAATAAATACAAATAAAATAAAAAAAATTACAAAAAAAAACAATTTTCAGTAGAGAAAGGAAATTTAAATTTTATTGCTATGTCGACTGTTTTTCCTTTAAAATTAATATTCCATTACATTCAGAATGATTTTGTGAACACAACAAGGAGGAGGCACATTATTTCTCAAGTTATTTGCAAAGCTATTATCAGGTACAACAAAACTATTATTATTATTACTTTTTAAAGTTCCCCCCTTTCATGTTTATTGAGAAAACAAAATTTCAGGAAGCAAGGATAGAACTGAACCTTTCGCAAGAAATATCATTTCAAGCTAAGTTTCAGTTCTCAATTCGCCACAAAAAATGAATTCCCTTTCCTAAATTAACAGAAAATCAAAGGAATATTCTAAACCACCTTCGCTATAAAATGACAATTACGTCAACCCACACGTTCTATTAGAGCTTCTAGAAACCTAAATTACCCAAAAAATTAAACTCAAATACTTCAAAATCCAAGATAACAATAACATTAACCAATACACATTCATCTTAGAATATCCTTCAAATTTCTGTTTCCGTGCATCAATTTGGCTTTCCTCTTTAGTCGAAACAATTGCACAAATCCAAATTCCTTATGTTGTACATACGGAATCAAAGAGAAACACAATGTAATTCCTTCGTAACAAGTAATTACATACAAAATAAATAAAATACAGTGGAATATAAAGTATTTTTGGTTAAAGCTTTTATTTTATATATATATATATATAATAGTTTTGATTATTGTTGAGAACTAGCCTTCCTCAAGTAAATATTTTCCCTTGACTTTAAGGAACTTGCACAATACATAAATTATTTACATCATCTCAGAAAATAAAATAAAAAAAAAATAAAAAAAATAATAAAAAAAAAAATGAATAAAGGAAGATATTTAACTTGATGATTACCAAAAACAGTAATGATTTTGAAGAGGCAAAATATGGAAGGTAAAGATGGGGCAGGGGAGGAGGACTGCATAGAATCAGGTAAACCATTTTGGGATACTCAGGTAAACAAGAAATCTTAAAAAATAAATAATAAAAAATAATAATAAATAAATAAAAAAAAACATTTTCTAAAATTTAATTTACTCACTCAGTTCATAGAACTCTTATGATCTGCATTTTTATATTTCGAAGAGAAAACGAATAATTTTTACAGTGCTTATAAAACATAACTGCATTTGAAATATAGAATTCAACATACAATTCAAAAAACTTAAAACAAAAACAAAAAAAAAACTTGCTTATTTTTTTATTCAAATTTCTGCATATCTGGGCAAAGGGATTTACGCAACTTTGCTATCTGAAGAACTTTCGATGACAGCTAACTCTGCAAGGTTCACTACAATTGAAAGAAAACGTTTGCGGATAATTAAAGCATTGTGCTTTGGCACTCTCAACTTTGTATAAATGTTCAAGGAAGACATGAAAAATTTCTATCTACGACAGTCCCAAAATATGGAAAATTACCAACGTTATTTAGAAAGACTGTTCAAATAAATCCCAATTAAGCCTTATAATAAAAATTTAATCTTAGTGTTCAAGTAATTCTGTAAGAATACGTAGAACACCCAGTTTTCTAAAATTTAAAAACATCTGAACAGTAAACGTTGCTCGCCTTCTTCATCATTCACAGTAAACTCAATTTACAATTATTTGTTGTCGGCATAAATATTTTTTTTAAAAGTATATGTCTCTTATTAGCCCGAATTTCCTTCTAAATCTGTCATTCGAACAGAGTTCTCCATGAGCAATCATTATTCCGAGTGAATAAATAAATTTTGCAATCATGATTTGAAAATAAATTCAATGCTTTGGAAATTTTAACTTCCTCAATGAAAAAAAACAATACAAACTCAAATAAACAAACAAATAAATAAATAAAAAACATCAAGCTTTAAGTATCCTTTTAACAAAACATTAATGAAATGAACGTCCTCAGTTCAGAAAGCCTAAACAACTTCATCATAATCAACTTCAATGATCGATGAACTGCTTCGCAAAACAGGATATAAATGACAACCCACTTCTTGTTTCTTATATGCAACTGGATCAAACAATTCTGGACTCTACAAACAATAATGCTCATCTCAATATATGAACATATTCAAACATACATGCTTAACGATCTTTAGTCATGCAATCGAAACCAACCTTTCTCAAGACATAGGGTGCTTCACGTATGATGCGTGGCAAGTCCTTTGGGGTGACTCGACTAAAGGGTGATGCAGCACAACTCAAAAGAAAATCACGAGTATAAACCAAGCATGGTTTCCTCATCAATGGGGCTCCATTTTCTTCACTGTTCTCTTCAACTTTGTTTTCTTGAATAAATAAATAAATAAATAATTATAATAGTTATACAGGGTGGATCGAAAATACCCCCCCCCTTTTATTTTCGCAACCAAAACATATGTAAATTTTGATGAATTCAGTGAATAGGAAGTTGTGGGTGACCTATCCCATGGTGCACTTATCCCAAATATGCAAATTAGGACACATTCAAATCCTATCTTAAAAACTGAAATAGATACACGAAAAATTTCAGCATGGAATTCCAAAATCCGATGAACGGATCACCAACAATCACAATTATTTGTAATTTACAAACAACCACAGTGCAAAAATAATTTTACTCCAAAGTTAAATCATAAATGTGCTCAATGTGACGACCATCGACACAAAAACACAATTGGGCACGGAACTTAACTGATGCCATTACATTGGCGTCACTCCTCAGCACGCTTCTTCAATACGTTGTACCAGATCCTGCAGTGAGGTGGGCTGCATGGCATAAACTTTTTCCTTCACGTAGCCCCACAAGAAAAAGTCAAGTGGTGTTAGATCAGGTGAGTGGGGCAGCCAATGAACTGGTTCTCCTCAGCTAATCCATCGTTGTCCGAACATCTCATTTAGATGCTCACGAACGACCAACAGGTAATGTAGTAGAGCTCCGTCATGCTGGAACCACATGTCCTGATAGGAGGCCAATGGCAAATCATCAATGAAATCTGAGACTACAATGTTGAGAATTTCAACCTTGTAGAGTTCTGCTGTCTGTGTTCCATCAAAAAACTATAGCCCTACTACGGAACCATTAAACAGCCCACACCACACATTTGTTCTCCAGTTCACTTGCTGTGTTGCTTCTTGCAGACATCGAGGGTTTTCTTCTGCCAGTGACGACTATTGTGCCTGTTGACAACTTCATCCCGGGAAAACTGCCTTGTCTGACCACAACACCTCATCTGCAAAGTTCGGAATATCATCCAGGCAGGTAAAATGGATCTAGCAATGTAATCTGATAGCAATAACTCCTGGTGGCAATGAGTGTGGTATGGATGGAAATGATTTGCGTGTAGGATTTTGATTACAGTTCTGTGATGGCATCCAGTTGTTTCCTCATTGCCTTGTGCCCTCGGTCAACCTTAATGAATATTCACACTGCCTGTATTCTCGAATCTTTGAACAATGCAACGCATTAAACGACGAGATGGATGGCGTTCATTAGGGTATCTGTCTCGATACAACCTAACTGCAGCATGTAGGTTTCGTCTTGCCTCTCCAAAGCAGAAGATCGTGTTGACCATTTCAGGAACTGTGTAGCTTGCCATCCTGGAATTGTTTTGTCTTCTGTATGCTGGCACGTGCCTTTTATTTGCTTTTCCTCATGAAAGTGAATTATTATGGTAAATTTTGGTAATTTCTTGATTTGCATGTTGAACATTCAAGTGTCTTTGGGATAATGAAAAGTGCACCATGGGATAGGTCACCCACAACTTCCTATTCATTGGATTCATCAAAATAAAAATAAGGGGGGAAGGCTCATTTTTGTATCCACCCTGTATATTTTATTAGTATAGCAATTTTAGCTCTAGTTTTTCACAAGTTATTAAGTTTGTTACCTTAAAAAAGGTTGAGAAAGAAATAATACACTGCAGTTATAAATAAAGCATATACAGGGAGTTTCAGTCAATTACTGCCGATTTTATTTGATTATTATTGAATAGAACGAAACTAATGGCAGCGTCGTATTATGTGATAAAGAAGATAGAGCGCTGCGTATAGTGCTCCAGTCTAAAGCTGTGCAATTGAACAAGGCAGCAGAAAATTTGCATTGAGTGGTTGGTTTATGGAAACGAAATCACCAGTAAAAGTGCAGAGACTCTTCCGGAAGGAGTACTACAGCAAGTGGGCACCTGACCATCAATCAATCAGCCAATTTGTTGAACAATTTCGCCGAACCGGAAACGTGGAAGCAAACGAACATTCGAACTGAACAGACAGTCGAGGACATTTGATCACGGGTTGAGGATTCGCTAACCGGTTAGGAGTTTGTCTCAGGAAGAGGGAATATCAACGACTACCACGTGGAGAATTCTTCGGCAGGATCTTGACAGGTTTCCGTACAAGAGCCATGTCATGCAAAAGCTTACTGTAACAGCACATGGAAAGCGGCGTGAGTTCGCTCGAAATTTTGGCCAGCATCTGGAAGACAATCCTGGTGTTCTTGATGAGCTCTGGGTGTTGGATGAGGCGTACTTCCACCTCACAGGAGATGTTAATCGGCACAACGTCCGATTTTGGGGAACCCAACACCCTCACAAAATCCACAAGGCGGGGCCCCCCGCCGCCAGGCGGAGGGAGTGTTGTCTGGTATGCGATCTCAAAACGAGGAAACGTGGGTCTGATTTTTTTTCGACAATTACGTCAACGCTGCAAATTATCCCGGAACTTTGTAGGCGCCGTGTGCTTCTGCGTAGGCAGTGGTTCCAGCAAGATGGAGCCCGGCCTCACAACAGACGATGTCCTAGACCTCCTGCACGTCAATTTCCAAGGTCTTGTTATCTTGAACAGTTTCCCTGAATGGTCTGGGTCCGGATTTTCTTGCCCCCCCCCCATCTTCAATTGGAATTTTTCGTGCATCTGTTACAGTTTTTAAGATAGGATTTGAATGTGGACTAATTTGCTTATTTGGGGTGATGAAAAGTGCACTATGGAATAGGCTACCAACAACTTCCTATTCATTGGATTCATCAAAATTGACATACCTGCTTCGGTCACAAAAATAAAAGGGAGGGGGGGGCTCATTTTTTTAATAAATTCTTTTAATAATAATAAAAAAAATAATTGGTTACCTTCCTCAAATGAAATTTAATACGCAATAAATTATAAAAGTATGTTTTTAATAATTAAAGTTAGTTTCATATATAATTTGTGCAAAAAAATGGAAAGGAATGGATTTGAAACCGGCACCTATAGCATTGATATCTATCAACTTACCCACTTGACCACATTGATTACTTGAAAGTCACAGTGAATTTGTAAATATACATCAATAATCTACATAACTAAATTTAAATGATTATATCTCGTAAACTAATGCCCATTAGCGTGAGTTACTATGCCATATAACAGTGACGGGTGCGTAACAACATATTTAAATTTCAGTTAAATCCAAGTTTCACTAAAAATTACCATATTTTGCAAAATTTTCCCACTGAAAATATATACAGTAGAACCTCGATTATCCGTCACCCAAATATCTGTCTCGTTCTATCTTCAGTCACTCTTGCAAGGTGGTTGGTAGAAGAGTTATGAATGCCTCCACAAAGAGCAAGAACATAAATTTTCAGTTTCGCATATTATTATCAAAGTGCATTGCTTGGTTTGAAAATCAAGCTGAATCTAAAGCAATACAAATATTGATGTTGCATAATACATGCAATCAAGCATCTAAAAAAAGCTAGAAATTCCCTAAAGCAGAGGAAAATAACAGCCTTTTTCAAAAAGTAATGTATAGTAGGTAAGCACACTGAAGATGTAATAAATTTTGCAATTTATAGAAACTGTCAAAATCTGTTCATATTCTATTACAGTCATTTCCCGGTCCCCCTCCCTCTTGGATCATTGAGGTTCTACTGTATATACATAAATAAATAAATAAATAAATAATTTTTTATGCAGATTTCAGATAGCTACCATTTGCAAGTGATGAATTAAATTTCACATTTGTAGAAGAATTAACTGGCGTTGAAGGTGAAGGTGGAGTGGGGCTCTCAGATTTATCTTTGAGTTGTTCTGTTGTCTTCGCAAATTTTGCACGCCTTACTTTAGCACACAAAGACTGGAAATTAGGAGCTGATTCTGCCTACAATTTGAATTTAGGAAAAATTTCAAATGAATAACACACTCACATACTGATCATGATGATAAAAAAAAAACAAAACGAAAAACACACTATACACTGCAGTATAAAACACAATCAAATTTTAAAAAACATTTGCAGCTCTCAGGCTCTACAAATTTGGCCATCCAAACCTTTCTTCCATTCAAGATACCAATCCCCTTCTTTCACACATCTAATATCAGTTTCAAGACAGTTAACTATTTTTTTCAGACAATTGGTTAAGTAAATGATCTCAAGCTTTTCTAATATGCATTGTTAATTTTGTGGCACCATGCAAAAAATAAACCTCATTTATTCTGAAATACAGATGATATATCCATGGCATTGTGTATATTATTAACCCTAGACAGACTTCACGAGACATATTATGATTTTCACGAGACAGACTTTGGGAAATTAAGTATTTATGAGTAAATATAGCAATAAAATTGTTAATGCAGTCGTAGGCTACTTCGGAATTCGAACGCCCCAAAACTCTAACAACTTGGAATCCGAAAGAAATTTTCAAGTAAATTTTGCCACAGAACTTGAATGCTGCCTTGGAAACCGAAAGCCTACACTTCAGTTAGATTTCATCTCGTCAATTCATAAGATTTATCGCAGCTAATTTTACGATTTTTTTTCTATAAAACACTTAGTGAATTACAGCTTTTTGCATGATTTTATATCAGTTTTCATTTATATTATGGCAGATTTCACTTAGATTAAGGCAAATATTTACGAAGAAAATTAATTTGCTTTAAAAAGGAAAATAAAAAAATTACGCAAGTATTTCTTGAAAATTCCAGTGTTAAAAAACCATGATGGAAGAAGGTGCTAGCAAGGTGCTTTAACAAAGCGCTGTAGAAATTATATTCTAGCAATGCCGCAATAAATATACAGGATGATTCAAAATGATGTCCGGCATTTCAAAATTTTACTATGCATTTATTTTATAACAAACTAATCAGACCGGGTACTTTAACAGTCTCTGGTTCGAATTGAAGGGATTCTGAGAATTTCCTTTAATTCGACCGTGACCTTTTCTTTTTACCACGGTTTTTGAATGAGATAATCGTGATATGTAATTTCCAATAATACAGGAGGTCATGGAAAATTTTTAAAAACATTGAAAATTACATGTAGTCATTTTTTCTCACGGTTGCAAAATTCACAGCTTTACGTATTTTAAATTTAACAGTTTACGTAATGCTTGCTTGTGCTATAGTGGCTAGAAGAGGCCACTATACTGGGTGAATTTGCCCTTATTCTACAGCGTTGTTACATGCCGACATTTCTTAATCATTTACTGTATTATCGTATATTTTGGTAATACATTAGGTATTATACTTACTGTAAAAAGTAAATACGTCGATTACTTAGTATATTCTTTGCCTTAATGTTTAAGAAAACTGCTTTTTCTAAATGCAAACTGCCTTAATCTATGTGATATTTGACTTAATCTAAATGAAAACTGCCGTAGTCATTGCAAAAAGCTGCATTTATGCTTGGTAAAAAGTGTAGCTTTGTAAAACAAAAGAGAAATTAGAGCAACAATTGCAATTAAAGACCCTATCACTAAGCATGAGAGCGGTATCCGTGCCTGCGAACTTGCCATGATATTATTGGACCCTGGAACAGACTGATTTAGTTTCCATTATTTTCAATTGGAAAAACTGCTTCAGAACTCGAATGATTTGGAATGACTGCAGTCTCGGAACGGATTATCTTCGAATTGCGAGATACCACTGTATATTTATTCATATCTTAGCTTTGGTCTACAATTGAAAAAAAATATTAAAATTTGCATGGATCTGGCTACAAATCATCATTCTCTAACCAGAATACATTCATTTATTGCACTGCAAACTGGTTTTGCACATTTGATACAATAATTCTCTGTCACGCATCTTTTTTGCTGAACATGGAAGAACAGAGTTCTCTTTCCAGTGGTAATACTGATTTATTAACAATAAATTATAAAGCCATTGAAAACAAATAAAAATACAGAATAAAAATCAAAGGAAGCATCTGCTATAGATAAGGAGTCGTAACATTCACGACTAAACACCTTAGTACTCACTCAAGTCTACAGCTGTGAAACAACACTGATTACAAGATGTTTGCACGATAGCAAAATTGCTACCTACGAGATAAGAATAGGAATAAAGTTCTGGCTATGGAATCAAACGGTGACCAGACAGAACGGGACATGACAAAACGGGACAAGACAGAACAGGACAGACAAAACGGGAAAGGACGGAAAGGGACAGTGACAAAACAGGACGGTGACAAAAACGGACAATGACACAACGGGACATAGGCAAAAAGGGACAGAATCATGACGTTTCAAATCAGGAGCATAGATGATGCTAGAGCCTGTGTTATAAAATAGCTAAAATAGGAATTATTGATATTAAATTTAGCTCTAATCCTATTCAGATTGTAAATCATATAGAGGAGGTAACTGCAATTAGTGTTCCCGCAATTAATGTATGAGTGAATGTTAATATAATAAGTATTTGAGAAGGTAGAACCAATGAGTGGGGTATGAATCCAATAGCTTAAAAGTTAGCTTATCTTTGTATGATATCGTGTACGGGGCACGCAAGATTTTGAATCTTGAGGATTAGTTCGACTCAATATTATAACAAAAGTATAAAATACATAAATTGTTTTATGGAACTAATCCTTTAATCAGACATTGTTTTCCAAAGTTTCAATATATGAAAGTTTGAATGTAAATAATTTTTACAATGTTGATTAAATTATCTCATTTTGAATAATTAGCGACTTATATTTATATTAAACGTTTATCCTGATCAAAATGCATGTAATTTGCGGGATGTAGAAGAGTATACTCATTTTGTAAATACTTACAAGACGATAAGATCAATTGACATTTGACAATATTAAGACATGGATTTGATTGTAATTGTATATTTAAAGATGTAATTACGCCAATTACACGTGACGGGAGAGCTCACGCCATCCTGGTGGCACATCGTGTCATGTTAGTCATATGATCAATAGGACTCCGGGAGGAGTCCCAAAAAAGCTAAGAGGACCTCTGTGCTATTCCGATCAGACCTCTGTGCTAACCAAACAGCGACCTCAGGGGATCCATTTATACTAGTCATCGGCTATATGTGACTAAGTCTTTTCCTTGCCATGAAGGATAACTGTCCTCTGATATCTTATTCAGTATAAGTGAGCATTTAATGAAAATTTTATAAACTTTCGTGGAACATTTCTGTGTGGCGCTGAATCGATGTAACGAAACATCGATGATTTTGTGTGACGATGAATCGATGATTTTAAACATCATGATTCTGTCCCGTTTTGTCTATGTCCAGTTGTGTCATTGTCCCGTTTTGTCATTGTCCCTTTTGTCACCGCCCTGTTCCGTCCTTTCCAGTTTTGTCTGTCCCGTTCTGTCTTGTCCCGATTTGTCATGTCCCGTTGTGTCAGGGAACCGAATCAAACCAGTCCTATGATTTTTACGAGGTTTACCTGTCTAGAGTTAAATACAGACCATATCATGAGATTTGTAAAAATATCTTTCATTAGCTGTACAATCTGCACCTGGGTTACTTTATCTTGTGCTATTCATTTCAGTTTTCTCAGAATTGCTTTGAGAATGGTTATGCACAAAGCCACAGAATTTATTTCAGCAAGAGCTAGCAGCTACAAGACAAGTCCCTATTTAAATTGGGTGACCAGAGTTGCTAGACATCTATATTAACAAGTTACAAAGGGCCAGAAAAGGTGGAAAACCCTTTCACTACCATCAAGTGTGTTCAATCTGGTATGAATGCATCACCGCTATAGTCCTGCAATGCAGGAAGCCGGAACACAACACCAAAATCAATTCTTAACCACTCCCATTAACACCTTTTCCAAAGACCCTCCACTTTTCGCAATCATCTCTTTCCAAGGGCCCGTTTAACTATTACTTCATTCTATCATAAATGTAATCACCTTAGTGTTAATATTCATTAATGCCTAATAATGTTGGTTCACTTGTGTAGTAACAAAAATAAGAAAAGGCCTATAAAGCATTACTTGTTGGAAAGCTTCTTTACTACTGTTTGGAAATAATGGTTCACGGATGACAGTCATTGTGCCAGGACTTGGTAATGCAGGTGATGTGGGAGAATTCAAAGGATAATTAAAACTCTGTAAAGAGAAAAGCAAAGGTAAATGTTCTCCTCAGACCCTTTTGAAAGGATGTCCCATTCAGCTATTTGAAAAAAAAAAAAAAAAAATGTTATCCACACAAATTAGATTCTATCCGATTATTTTATTCACCTCACCCAGATAGTAAACACTGAAACATTTAAACAAGCGATTCACCTCCTTAGAAGTGCCATTCTCTGGCTCAGAGAAGCTCAAGTTGTCATTGGCTTTAAACGTTCCTTCTTCACTGTCACTACTGCTGGACGACAAATGTCTAATTCTGATGCCTTCGTTTTGTGAGCATCCATTACACTCCAAATATGATTTAATATCAGAGGAAGCTGGTGACTGTTGAACTGGAATTAATCCATCACCATCACTGCAAAAAAAAGGATAAACGTTAATTGAAAAAACGAACCATTAATAAAAACCTATCTACATCCTGTACATAAAATTCATTTACCAGAAATTTTCTTCTGTGTATTCAGAGTATTCTTGGACACATTCTTGATTGCTCGTACTCATAAACACAGGATTGGCAAAATCGCTGTATCTGTGAATACTGGCCTGTGAAAAAACAAAATCCCATTTCTGAATTTTTGAAGCGAATAAAACTTAACAAATAAATTGTACAGAGTTTGAGTCGAAAGTAGTGTCCGACTCGGGAAGGGGGGTTTAGAATTTGACGAATTCTGGGCGAAGACCATTTATCACAAGGGTATATTGCAGTTTATTAAGAGAAAAGAGTGGGAAGTAGCGTCAGTACGAACTTGAATGCCATAGACATTGTGCCACCTGCGTCAGCCAGTGTAAAAAATATGGTAGAAAAATTGTCGATACGCAGGCTCCTTCGTCATTATTGGAAAAAGGGGACCAGTGCGCGAGCAGCAGCCACCCAAATTTGCAGGGTGGAAGGTCAGGGTGTGACCAATAAACGGACAGCACGGCGGCGGTTCTCCCGCTTTTCGTCTGGAGACAGGAGCCTGGAAGATGCGCCATGGAGCGGAAGACCCAAAGAAGTGGATGACGCAACCCTACGACAACAAGGTTCTGCCACATCCAGCATACAGCCCCGACCTACCACCTTCCGACTACCATCTCTTCCAGTCGATGGTGCACTTCCTGCGTGGACAGCGCTTCACCAATGTCAGTGAGGTTGAAGACACCGTGCGTGACTTTTTTTGCCCAGAAACCAGAGGAGTGTTTTCGCTGATCGTGGGATGAAGATCATCGCCCATGATTGACTCTACTTTGAAGATTAGCAATGAGTGGTTCCTGTCTGGTGCCCATTTAAAAGTTTGCGCCGTGATCGGCCACTACTTTTGACTCTACCTCTGTAATGGCAGAATGGTACACTCGCACAGCCCTACTATAGTGGCTAAAATGAATAGTGTCAGATCTGCGTAGTTCTCGTGTCTCACTGCCGGATGACATGGCCAGAGGGCGTTATTGTTCCCTGTTAGGGTATCATAGTATAAGTTGTTCATAGATATGTGATATTTAAAAGTGTTTTTCCAATGAAATTTTGCTTTTAATTTGATTAAATTTCAATAGAAATAATATTTTATTTTATTAAACACAATCTTCAGTAAATAATTAAATGAATAAAAGATATTAAAATTGTTTTGCTTGATATAATTTGAGCTAAAATTCCTTTTAATATTTAGTAACAAATTGAAATACATGCATTAGGAAAAAAAACAACCCCAAAAAAACCATCAATTTTTAAGCTGTACCTTCTATGCAATTTTAAAAATTTCATTTTGTTCTTATTAATTTTTGACTCGTTAATACCTTTTATAAAAAAATGTAGCCTTGTCAGAACATAAAATTTAAAATTTTAGAAGTTATTATCTTTTGATGATTTTGACAACAATTAAATAAATATATTTTCTAACTATTTAAATATGTCACAATACATATCCCGATGAATTTCAGTGAAACTAAAATTTATTGTAATATTATCTTCTAAGTTTTTAATAAAAATTAAACAATTTTAATGCGGGATAAAGTAAACCACCTTTATCAAATTATTTGGTGAAATTAACAGTTTCATCAGTCATTATCTCTCTTGTGCTTAACATTTCCGTTTTACAAACTTCACAGTTCAAACTTTTTAAAGTTTTTCTTGCCACATATCCACTAATATAGTAAATCAATCTATCATCACTGTTTTTGTGAAAATAAGCACCATGATCTGCCAGCCATGAATTTTTCTGTAGTGTACCCTCAACTGCAAAAAGATCTCCAGAATTAATTAAATCATCGGAAATACATCAAATGTCATCATGCTGTTTGAATACATGAAACTTCAATCTTCTTATTAATTCTTATACTTGGCAGAACAAGTATTTTATTTATTCGAAGATGTTCATATAATCTTAGGCTTTTCATTTTCATAGGAAGGCATTAAAGAATCCACTACTTATCAAAAAGCATACCATTTTTGTTGATAGTCTTCGAATTGCTCTTAAACAATGCGTCACAGAAAGTTCTTGCTTTTCCGGCAATGATTTTATTTTTTTTGTAACACTGATTGTTCAATTTGAAATTTTTTTTTCTTTAATTGACCTATTTCTATATTACATTTTTAAATTTTTTTTTTTCGTTTTTGAGCGCTTTTTTTTTTTTTTTGTTGTACATTTTTTTTTTTTTTTTTTTTTTTTTACTCTTGAACGAACCTCATCGATGAAGGCTAGTGATTTTTTTATTTTTTCTTGATTGATTATTTAAGAGCAACTTTTTAAAATATTTACATTTAAGACAAATTGTATCACTGTCTACTTTCTGCATACATTCTTTACTAAAATAACATACTATAAGAACACAGTGTTTTTGATAAATACATTTCCTTGTGTTGAAAATTATCGAATGGTCCCATTCCTGAACATAAATTATAATTCTCTACATCATCTAAAATATTCCGAATTTCACTCAAAGTTGAAATAGTTTGAACAAGATATTTTATATTTTTCAAAAAGACTGGACTAATACATTCCATAGGAAATGGAATTAGAAAAAAAATTAAAATATTGTTAAATATGTGAAGAAGATTGTGGTTTCATTCCATTAGGGTAATGTGGAATAGTACTCCTTAATCTTTTCAAAATTACACTCTTAATATGTGTTAAGAACTATCCCCCCCCCCCTCCCAATTTTTATTCTCTTTATCCAATTTTTATTTTCTTAATCTCTCTTAAGTTTAACAATTTTAGCTTGCCCAAGTGGATTTGAAAAATCAACCAGCAGCTTTCCCCCCCCCCCCGCGCCAAGTGCATTTTTTATTCCGCAAAATAAATTTTTTATTTGCAAACTACACATTCTGTTTCGCAAAATATATTCATATTTTTTCCAAAGCACTTTTTTTTCTTGCAAAATGCATCACTGATTCTACAAGTTACATTTTACATTTTTAAAATTGCATTTTAAAATTGCAAAAAGCTGTAAAAATTTATTATGTATGCTCGATATGCTTTTATAGGCAATTTGTTTTAAGATCGAAACGCACAAGAGAAAAAAAACGCATGTTATTAAATATTATGAAGAGAATCGGAAGAAATGCTATTCATTTTTTAAATTAAGTTTCCTATAAAATATGTAAATATTATTTATCTTAAAATATTGAAAGATTAGTTACAGATAAATGCAAATAAACTTTTGAGTGCTCAAGATTTGCCATTGACTTCACTGTTGTAAATAGAGCTCAGTACCCTAACAAGGACTACTAATGCCATCTACTTCCGTCATCCGAGAGGAGGACAGCTGCTAGCATTAGGAGTGTTACGCGATTGCGACACTATTCATTTTAGCCACTATAGCCCTACTACCAGGTCATGAAACGGATTTTAAAAAAAAAAATACTTTCTTCTCCGTGCCCCCCCCGGGGGGGGGGGAATCTTATAACCTTAATTACTCCTAAATGGCTCTTCATAGCCAGACAGTTGTTCAAAAAAGGTTCGTCCCAATGAGGAGCCTGTGCATGTCATTTTTATTATGTTTGTGTTGATGAAATGAATGCTTCTGCCATTTCATTTTTAGGGGGAAAAAAATGAATTTCTCTAAAAAAAGGTTTGGCCCACTTCCATGAAAAATACATCAAAGTATAGCTCAACGATCCTTCCAAGTACAAATTACTTTTATTAGAAAATTTCTGACGGAAGGGGGAGGGGGGGGGGAAGTCTGTACAAAAAATAAAACTCCTTAAAGAGGAGTCTGTACATAAAGAGTTTATTGAATTTGGTTCGCTGGTTTGAACATTACAGTCATTTTAATTTTAAGAAAAAATTATCTCTAAAAAGGCTACCCAATTGAGACACAGTCGAAACTCATTAATACGAACTCTGTTAATACGAAAACCTGGTTAATACGAAAAATTTTGATGGCCCGTCCCCAGGAATGAAATTTACATGTAAATTCATCCTCTTAATACAAATGATTTTGATTAAAGTCCGTCTAATACAAAGGAAAATTTCGAAAATTTAGTGAAAAAATTGTGATCAAAATAAAAATTCTAATAAGTTTTTGAGGTATACATTTTTCTAAAATAAAAATTAAATGGTTTCTGTTATCTATTACCACTGACTTCTAAAGAGTCACATGTTCTTTTGGGTGTGACGAACACCACTTATCTCGTGGTGTTCACTAACGCGAATCTGATTGGTTCTGTATGAAAGCGAACTTTTTTTTAAAAGAAACTGAATCACGTGGCAATTTTAAACGGGAATCTTCTTTGATACAGTCTACACAGCTGCAGACTACACACTACACTAAATACTGCTACACAGCTGCTACAGCATGTCCAACGTAAGGAAAAAGAAACGAAAGGATCTTTCGCTAGAAGTGAAATTAAAAATTCTAGATGCCGTTGAAATACCAAATGCAAAAAAAAGGCAGATTGCTAAAGAACTTGAAATTTCTCCATTAACTTTGTCAACGCTAATAAAAAATGCTGAAAAAATAAGACAGCCAGCAGAGACAAGTGGGACACTTAAAATGAAACGGATGCGAACAGCAACACATGAGGAAATGGAAGAGGCATTGTTGAAACGATTTCAACAAGTAAGTTTACTTTTTTCTATATTGTACACGTGCATTGTGTCATACGTCAGTGCCATTGAACTATGACGAGATCATTCAACAGTGTTTAGATAGAAAGCAAGATGGCCGAGTCGAAAGTGATGATGATCCTGGGAAAATTCAGCACTCTGCTCTGTCAACACAGCGTATGATTACTGTGATGGACGATCTCAAATCATTTATTTTGTATGGGGAAAATGTTCCTCCAGATTTATTTACGTTATACTCAAAAGTAAATAATGTTTTAAGCAAAAATTTTGTAACGTCATGTAGAAAGACCAAAATAAACAGTTTTTTTTTTTTACTGAAGGAACGGAATAAAAATGTACGTATTTTATAACAATTTTTCTATGCTTATTTCGAAAGTTATCAGAGTTGATGGATAATACGAATTCTGGATAACACGAAAAAAATTTATGGTCCTGAAGATTTCGTATTAACGGGTTTCGACTGTATATGCTAAGGGTCAGATGGTTAGCACAGCCACTTGAAAGAGTGACAACGACTTAAAAATACCAGATTCCTATCGTTAACTTATTTAGTTTCTTCACTCATACGAGTGTTGCTTGATCTCTTCCTAAAGGAAACCAGTCCTTTGAGGGTATTTTTAACGAAAGTGATGAAATTTTTGCATAGAAAGCATCACGATGCTAGGCAACAACAATGGAGGACATAGGTCAACATTTCAACATTAAAAGGGGTGATGCAACTTCTGAGAAACAAGGAAGTAGAAAAAAATCTTTTGTTTAGGGTGGCCTACGCAAATTTTTGCCTTAAAATATATTTAACTTTTATTTACGGTATTTATCATTTTTGCATTTCTTAAATATTCATTTCAGGCTAATTAAGGGAATTAATAGTTCATAAGCTTAATAAACGAGAAAAATTTTTGAATATTGCTTCACATCAACACATGAAGTAATAATATGGAGGGTTGATTCAGATAAAATGAGAAGACTTTGCAGTTCTGTTACCATGGCGCCACCATCGGTTGTGTTCGATGTGAGAGCCACGTTGTTGGACTATCGCCTGGCACCATAATTTCCACTGAAGTAGGCTGAGTTTGAGGAACTCCATGGGAAGTTCCTTCCATACCTGCTGACACTTTCCATAGCCCATCAACGGTTCTTGGTCGGCAACTTCCGAGCTGTAGTTTCAGTAGACCAAAACCACAGAAATCCATCAGTGAAGCATCAGGAGATTTTACAGGCACATGAGAGAAGGGAATAACTCGTATGCCCATCTCCTGTTCCATCTTCCTGTAGTAAGCCACAGATGACTTGGCAGTGTTCAGTTGTGTGACTGCGCGCTTTATAACGTCGCTCCAGCCCAAGATTGTCATGAATTATTCTGCAGACTGTTGCCTGTAAAATACCTTTCCTTTGGGCTAGACTTCTGTTTGGGGGGATTTTCTTTCAGCTCTTCAGACCGGATTTCTCGAACCACCTGAGCTGGGCGTGTTGGCTGGGGCTTGTTTCTGGTCTGCTTCTCTGCTCGTCCACGTTCATTAGATGGTCGCAATTTGTTCTTTTTGATTATTCGACCCACAGTAGCTTTGGATATACAATAGCATTTCGTTTGCCTAATTCCACAATGCACAAAAGACTGAAGTTAGCATCGGAAAGACCAAATATATACCCTTCCCAAAAAGCTGTGATTTTGGAAGCCGTGTTTCAGCACGAAATGTCCAAAATAACAGCAACAAGTGTATACAAAGCTAATCTCCATGAATAGTGGACGAGTCATGCAAATCAGATTCCGTCAAGGTCATACGCGGCGTTTAAAGTAGTCTCATTTTATCTGAATCAACCCTCCGTATTGTTTCGTATAAAATAGTAATAATTTTTAATAGTGTAAATGTTAGAACGCGCATATAATTTAAAAATATACATGTTTATAAAATAATAAAGACATACATAATACGCATAGTCTGAATTTCACCACAGCAGTCTTCTTCCCTCCCCCGACTTCTATTTGTTTGAACTCCTGTATGGAGCCCATTTCAAAATGAACGTTTATAAATATGCCAGTATCTCGCAACAGGATAAAATGATACTTTTTACTTAATTAAAGGCATTCTGTAACTAGTTTGTTTTTCGTGCTGAAGTAAAAACAATACAATGGCATGACATTTTTACTATGAAGCGATGAAATAGCCGCCAGGCTGTTTCACTAGATTGGTGAGGTGGAGTAGAGAATTTGCTCCTCAAGTGGTCAAAATGGCCACTTGAAATTTGGAGTGACAAACTCCCTTCACACTCCAATATAATGCGTTAACAATGAGATGAAGGCAGATCTCCCCTGGAGTAGAATACCTTACTCGACTCGACTCTTAAACCGCTTAATGATCTGACCCTAATGCCCATATTCACCAACAGCAGCTTAACCTGCTCTTTTGCAAGTCAGGCTTAAAAAGTTTAACTTCGTTTTAACCTGATTGGTATACACCAACATTTAATTGCCCATAACCTCCAATGATAAATCTCTTACGCCCGTATTCAGTATGTTTTAAACTCTGATTCAAACGTGTCATATTCACCACGTGGTTAAGTCAACTTAAATGTCGCCGAGTTTAAGCTGCCCTCTACGACAGCTTAAGTCGATCTTAAGGCCGGTTCACATTCAACAACTTCACATCTAAATCCCCGTATCTGGCACATTAGACGCGATTTTGATTGCCAGAGCCATTTCACATTCAGCGAATTCCCGACGGAAAGCGGGTTAGAGTTGACAACGGTGCGGGTTTTCGAATTCCAACAGTGTTGGAATTTTCAGAAGTCGCTCCTAATGTGCAGCCAATCAGCTATGAGTGAGCATCTCTCCAGTCCCAGAATTCTTAGCAACTGTTTCTAACCCACTTCCACCAGTCAAGTCAGCCATATTGAAATTTGCTGATAACGTGCTTTCTGTGCACGTGTGTCTCGTTTTCTATCATTTTTCATAATAAAAAAATATAATATATACATGTACACGATGCCAAGAAAGTCATGTTATCACCATATATATACATGATGTCTAGAAAGCAACAGAGACTGGATGAAAGAAAAACTGATCGAACAACCAATCAGAGAGGAGTTCGCATAGCTGGGGGGAAGGGGGGGATGGGGAGGACGCAGGCTGAAAGCAGAGAAGGAAGTTCGCCTAGCTCCCCGTTTCGTTCCCGCTGAATGTGAAACAACTCCACATTTTAACACGCACGTCTTTGTGACGCTTAGCAAATACCTGGATTCAGGAAAACGCTTCACTCCGCGAAGTCGCTGAATGTGAACCGGCCTTTAGACTGAAGCACATGCGCAGTGTATCTTCAGCAACTCCGGCCAAAGAAAAACAACATGGAGAACGATATGCAGTCTTCGTACTTTGAAGATGTTTTGTTTCTAAACAAATTCATTAGTCGCAAACAAATTCATTAGTCACAAATAAATTCATTCGTCGATGATATTTGCGAAATTTTCCACACACGAAACCAAAACGTCTTTCTCAAACTGAGAAAAATTACCGCCGCATTGTTTAAATACAAATTGGCTTTTCTGTACACGTTGAAAGTAAATTTATTTTTACCACATTGTTGTTACGACATTCTTCCCGCATTGTTGTTTATCGCCATGGCCATGCTTGGAATGAAATTGACTGACGTCAGGTCATAAACGTGTCATAGGTCAGAAGTTGACACAACGACATTTAGTTTATGCTACGGCTTACCCAAGCTGTCGCCTTAAAATGTTGAAGAATACCAATCAGATTCAACGAAGTTGAAATTTCAAGCCTCACTTGCTAAAGAGCGAGTTAAGCAGCTGTCTGTGACCTATAACCCGTATATGACCTGACATCACGGTCACATTTCATTCCAAGCATGGCCATGGCGACTAAACAACAGCGCGCTTGCTGGTCTCCTTCACGAAAGTTTCTTGCATTCTATACCTCGTCAAGTTGTACAAGGTAGATACCGTAATTTTCGGCAGTAACGCCGTAGCAGCAAAAATTTAACATAAATGTAAAATCTCCGACAGTAACGCCGCGGTGGCCTATATGTAAAGGCATCCGTCCGGACCACATACAGTTTCTTTTTTCCCGGTAA
>JAHWFO010013851.1:196746-242699 GCA_023313115.1 Rhysida immarginata
TACAATTCCCGTACTTCCCGGTTTTCCCGGATCGCTGGACACCCTGTCAATGAATGTCCGTTCCTCCTACTCCTTCCGCGTCAGAAAACGAACACCTCTTTGCTCTTCTTTTGACGCCTCCATTTCACTTATTCACTGCTTATACAACGCACATGACTGTTGGACGACTGACGCTCGCTTCTGCTGCCTTGCTATAGTCACGCGACTTCCACCGCCATCCTCTTGTCGGAACCACTCTGTTATACACGCAACGATATCACCATTCTGTCACCGGTTTGCACATTCCAGACTACGGCTAGTTTCTTTTTGAACACTCCTTATATAAGAAAACATTAACTTACTAGAAAGAAAGCAGTGAAGAACACAAATACTTTTCTTACCCGGACAATGTCTAATTTAGCACCTGAGATTTTTAAGGTATCTCTACCTACAGTCACTGTATATTGATATTCCCCAATGGAAGCGTCGTTCATACTTAAACTATGTAACAAATGCCCTTTGTGATTACTGTGATGCAACGGCACACTGGAAACTCCTTCTTCGGAATTATTGCTATTTAAACTTGAGCAAGAATCGCTCCCATACAATTCCTTCTGGGTTTCCTTAAGAAGAGGAAATAATTCTATTGCTTCATAATCAAAATCAAATAAAATCAATCCAATTTTTTTTCCGCTTCCCAATTCAAAAACTACAAGTCTCCTCACACTTACTCGAACAGGAGAAGCATTTCTTCGGATGGTTTCTTCAATCAATTGCTTCGATCGCCTATTTTAAGACCATTAAAAAACTTAGTATATTGAAAATAATTAAATTCTAACAAAATACACGTTCATCTTACTCTATAGATTCTTCCTTTGGTCCAGTAATTTGAACGAGTCTGTCTTTAGCACCTTGGCTGACTAAAAACAAACGTTTCTTTACATTAGAGCAGTTTTTACGTTAATAATAATAATTCATTTAAAAAATTAGCAAGCTATATGTTCTTAAAGTACAATTAATAAAATTTACAAGGCTTCAAAAGTAACAAACATGCCAAAAACAAGAAAAGCAACCTTTAAAAATCCATCCAAAGCATTTGGTATGCAATTTCAATTAAGCATTTCAATAATAATCACAAAAGCTTTTATGCAGTTGCATTTTGTTTAAATTTAAATATTGCTTCAATACAAAGAACAATGAATAATAATAATAATAATACTCAATCTTAAACAAGCTTAACAGTAGCACTTCTAATATTTTCCTAAAATTTAACCTCAAGAACAGTTGTCATAAAAAAAAAGCAATGGAACAGTCCTCGTTGAAATATTAAGTTGAAAAAGAGTAACCTCCCACATTGTGAACAAAAGAAAACAAGGGTTTGCAAGTGAACAAAACTGTTGCAGCAGTCTCGCATTAAATTAATAGCATGCAATTTAAACATAATAAAACCAGATGAGAATGAGAAAGCTATCATTTTCAAAATGAACCTTAACCATTGGCCCACATCTACAGAACGATACAAGTTTCCTTGTTGTGAGAGCTGGCACAGAGATTTACTGGGACTTTGCAGCAACATTCTGTTGTGGATCTTGAGCCATTTCTCCTCCTGTGTGGCAGGGTGGCCCGATCGTGGTGTATCCAGCACAATTCCACTTGTACAAAAGTTGTCGATTAAGCTCCATACTGCTTAAGCACTACTGCCCAGTAATTTTTGAATCACCCTTTAGATACTGAATAGTGATCGTCGATAATTGTGATTTTTCAACAGTAACAGTCAAAATATTGACCACTTGTCAATACAAACATTTATTGATTTTATGTCTACAAATGAAATGTTTTGGTTCCAACTTGACATATTTCGGAAATTCAAATTTTGGGCGATATTGGTCCCACAAATATTTGGATTGGATTTTTCTAATCAACAATGAATTACTAAATTCATTCATATATCACATGTTCCACAACTTAAAATTAGCGCAGACAAATAGAAATATAGAATTCAGTAACTAACTTTTTAAGTTCGTTAACAAAGCGTAAATGCTTTCAAGCCCGTCTAGAGCCTTCCTCGGACCTATAAGAGTCATACAAATGAAAACAAAAATTATTTATTTTATCCAAAGTGTATACAAGGAATTTAAAAATACTCTCCAAATGTGTTAAGGCATTTATCCCACTGTGTAACAAGGCGTGGAATTCCTTTATGGAAGAAGCCTTTCGGTTGAGTGTGGAACCATTCCAAAACCACTTTCCTTCACTTCATCGTCCGAGATGTTTCTTGAGATCCCCAAACACGTGAAAGTCACATGGGGATAAGTCAGGACTGTAAGGTGGATGCTGCATTGCTTCCCAGTTGAACTTTTTCATGAGGTCTACCGTTGCTTTCGAGGTGTGAGGACACGCGTTGTCGTGGAGAAGAAGCACTCCAGGACGCTTGCATTTGATGGCCGTGGACAGTGCCTTCAATGTTTCCCCATATCGTGCTGCGTTAACTGTGGCACCTTTTTCAAGAAAGTCCAGTAAAATCGGGCCTTTGCGATCAAAAAACACGGTCAACATCACCTTCCCCGTGCTGTTTGCAATAGCTTTTGATTTTTTGGGGTGGCGACCCATAATGCTTCCATTGACGACTTTGACGTTTGCTTTTGGGCTGGAAATGAAGGCACCAAGTTTCATCCCCTGTAACCATTCTGTCGAGAAAATTCTCTCCCTCCTTTCGTAGCGAGTCAAATGTTGCAGGGACATGGCCATTCGAACTCCATTCGAACGCCAAGTTGTTCTGATGTCAAATGATGCGGGACCCATTGTGCACAGATTTTTCTGTAGTGCAGATGGTTCCTGGTAATGGAGTGAACAGTTCCACGACTAAGCCCAGTTTTAGCAACCACAACATCGATTGTCACTCTTCTGTTTTCCGTTAAGACAGCATCAATTTTGGCTTTGGAATCACCCATGATGGCACGGTTTGCTAGTCCAGGTCGTCGATCATCTTGCAACGATGATCGTCCCTCCGAAAACCTCTTGCTCCACGCCCAAACACGAAACTCCTTCACATGTCAAAAAACTAATTACTGCTTTCTGTTCCAGTTTCGTTGACTCCATTTTGTTGTTTGGACGAAGCGATCCTACAAGTCTTTTTTTCCTCACAAATTTTCGTTTTCATTTGTACAACCCTTATATTCACCTAAAAAAGTAGGTCACAATAAGTAACTTACAGATGTGACCATTTTACAAAATCTTCCAAAAATTACTAATTTAACGAATTCTGTAAATTACATTTGACATCCAAAAGGACTTATTCAAGTTATTAATAACATGTCAACTAATACATGCATACAGTGAAATTTTTACTGATAAACAAATTTCTCATACATTTTGGTTTCTTTATGAAATTAGGTTAGGAAGAGTATTAAAAAACAAATATACTTAAAATTAAGGATTACTTCCGAACTGGAAATTTACTTCTAATGTAGACCGCAATTATACGATCCCAGTGGTACACAGTGAACAATGTACCACTGGTGGTACTTGGAAAGGGTCGTTAGCAATGTTCAGTTATTTTGTTTCAGTGGTTGTTAAAAATTTTGTCTTAGTGGTACACAGTTCTGAAAAGGTTGAGAACCTTTGCAATAGACCAACAAGCATATCTAGAAGTTCCTGAAAACTGATTTTTTTTGAAGCAGTAGAAACAATACACTAATGTGTCAAATATCTCCAAAATTTTAAAAATTAGTTATCAATATCCACTTCAATATTAGTAACCCTTTGTATAATTAAATTTCATGGTCATTCCTGACAAGATGAAATCAGAGACGTTTGTAGTATAGAGACGGGCATTTGATGATTTGCCCATTCAAATTCTGTAATTCCCGTTGTGTGGTACCCTCTCAAAGCCAGAGCAACACATACAGGGAATGTTCGTGACTGATGTCATACAAGACCTGCTACAAGTTAATAATCGACATCATACATTTACCATTACTGCTACCCTCCCACATAATTTGGCAACTCAAAATCTTACTTTTATTTGAAAACAAAGAGTAAAGAATTGAGGCTTTGCAGGTAAAACCTGATTTGGAATTACAGAACCAACCAGTTTCAGCTTTATTTCCTTCCTTCATTAGGATTAAAGTAATCCTGATGAAGGCAGGAAATAAAATCCAAACCGCTTACTTCAATAACACGAAATCATGTTGTACCAGCAAAGCCTCAATTCTTTACGTCAGAAAATGCGGTAAAGGGAAAATCTCATCAATAAAGAGAAGAACGACAGAGGTTATTAGACTTTAAGCAGTAACATCACAGGGCCAAACCATGTTATACGAACGTAACTTTGCCCCCAGCGGAAGGAAGTTAAACAACCACACAAGCTCTTCCCATTTCCTGTTCGAAAAACTACTAATTCTTATAGTGTGGCACCATCTGAACAACTGAGCCATCATTTGCATCATCGAGCCTGTTGCATGCCGGAGTTGTGAAAAGCTAATGCCAAGTCTTCTTTTACAAAAGTCTCTGGATGAATTATCCACTTAGTTTGAAAATATATATTTTCAATAAAATAAATTTTCATATGCATTTTGAATGGTCGGTGCCACTTAGCTGGTAAAAATTCCTGGGCAAAACATTCACGGAAATAACTTCTTGACTAGTTTATCATCTAGAAATATCCTGAATTACGTTTCATGCATTATCTTTCATTTCTACACTTCTATTTACATATTAAAAAAAAAACAATAAAAATATTTTGCTTTGATTGAAAGGAAGTTTGCTTTGGGTTGCAAAACCTCAGTTTATGAAAACCCCTTTCTGCTTAAATTACAGTTCACAATAAAGGACTATTTTTGTGTGTGTATTTATCATAAAAGCCATTCATGCAACACTTAAAAACAAAATTTGTGCTATTTAAAAACTTTCCAGAAACAAAATCATGCAACAAACGTAGACAATTTCGAAAAGCCATGCATTTCATTGCAAAACGCTTCTCACACCAACGTCAATGATTTTTTTTTTTCACATCACCTCTTTGGAAGGAAATAACGGTGTCACTAAATTCTTCTATCATATGGACACGCCGACCTTTGATTCCCATCACTTATTTGAACGTAGTAGTGAAAAAGAACATTAACTTAATGTTAGATTAAAATTATAAAATTTCAGATTTTAAATTCTATTTGCACTCTTAAAACTTAATGCTAGAAAATATAAGAACAAATATCACAATTATTATTAAATAAAATAAGTCTCCGATACATATTAGAAAAGTCAAATTGGCAGTTCACTTGGTTTTGTGCTCTTCAGAAAGCATCTTTAACATCCAGCATGAGCAAAACTTAGAAAATTTCATGGCCTGAAAATTCTCTTAGACTACAGTCTTTGAAACTTTGGATGAAATTTTGATTACGTTAGGAACAATGTGACCAAATCATCATGTACCAGATTTAGCAACCCACTCTATACTTACTTAATGCATAATTTCACATCTGGCCCATTTCTTCACCGTTCAATCATGCTGTTCTAACCATGAACATATTCACTAAATCTGGTGATAATTTAGCAATCAAATTTCATATACAGTGCCTGCTGCTTAATGTGATCACTTTGGGCCCGAAAGTTGAAAAAAAACATGAAATGTGGAGGGAAAATAGGCATTGCGGGACCATTACATTACACTGTACAGTCTTTGAAAGTGAAACTTATATTTGATTGTAAAACTCTACAATAAATAAAAATATACTCGTATGTAGTACATGCAACATAAAATATTTCTTTATTTCCTGTATCTTGAAAAATTTATGAAACTAAAAAGATGCATTAGTTGTCGAATGCCTGCTGGTTTTCGTCAGAAGTTTATCAATATATCTCTCATACGAGGACTGTGAGAAAAGTATCCGACCTTATTTTTTTTTGCGAAAACCTGATGGATTTGGATCGCGTGCGCTTGCATGAGCCGACCTTGAACCTTTGTGAGTATGCGTGAATTTTTCCCCGCCTCTCAATAGCGTCAGTTGTTGGCAATCAGCATTAGAGGGAGGTAGTGTGTTGTGCTCTCGTCGGTTTTTGATTTGAAGGAAAATAACGGAACGACTGGAGCAGTGTTACTGCACCAAATTTTGCCAGAAATTGGGCGACAGCCAGGTGGAAACCATCCGGAAGATTCAGACGGCTTTCGGTGACGATGCTATGGGCATCACACAGATTAAGGACTGGTACAACCGACATGCCATCAGCATGCCGAAATGACCAGGTCATTGCTAAAGTGAACGCTGTGGTGATGCGGGACCGTCGTGTGACTATCCGAGAAGTTGCGGAAGAGGTGAGCATCAGTACGTTTTCGGCACATTCCATTCTGACCGAAGATTTGGCCGTGAAGTGAGTGGCGGCGAAATTCGTGCCGAAGCTGCTGACGGTGGAGCAAAAGCAACTTCGTGTTGACGTCTCACAGGACATGCTGGCCTCTGCAAACAGTGACCCCGACTTCATGAACACCATAATTACTGGTGACGAGTCCTGGGTGTACGGGTACAACCATAACATCGTCACCGAAAGCCTCCAAATCAAAAACTGACGAGAGCACAACACGCTACCTCCCTCTAATGCTGATTGCCAGCAATTGATGCTATTGAGAGGCGGGAAAAAATTCACGCATACGCACAAAGCTTCAAGGTCGGCTCATACAAGCACGCGCGATCCAAATCCATCAGGTTTTCGCAAAAAAAAATAAGGTCAGATACTTTTCTCACAGGCCTCGTATTGATAGTGCAATGTAAACTCCGAATGGTGAACTCTTTTTCGTAAAACAACAAGAGCTTTACGCATTTCCATAGCAATCGGAGGAATCATACATTGCTCTTCACTCTCTGGCAGCTCGTTCTGCTCGTCAGATGCAGACTTTCTGGATATAACAAATTTGCAGATTTAGTCTTCAGCAAATTATCTGAGACATCCACATACATGCTTCAAAATCACTTGCTGCCATATCTTCTGGATGCTCAGGAATCTGAACAATGACTTCTGTTTCATTAACAGTTTTATCAAACCCGCCATGCTTAAAACAATTCTGAATGGTTACACTTGAAACTTCTTGCCATGATTTTCTTAAAAGATGCAAGGCATCCAGAATGCTCATTAAATTTCCCTGGCCTTCCGTATTGCTAGAATCCTGAAACGCTTTTCTCGGAGATAGTGGGCTTTTAATGCTTTTATAATGCCCTGGTCACATGGCTGTATTAATGATGTCTTATTTGCTGGTAAGAATACAACGTTTATGTTTTCCAAACAGTTATTCAGCACATGTGCAGTTATCAACAAGCACAAGAATCTATCGGTTCAATCTCTTATCCCAATTTTTTAGCCACTCGTTAAAAATCAATGTCGCCATCCAAGCATTGGCAGTAGTCCTTAAAAATAACAAGGATAAAAATGTTAACGGAATCTTTGGAAATTGTAAACGATAGCTTGCAGACTGTATTTTAGAGCTTACCTTTAAAACATCTTGGATTCTTGCTTTTTCCAATCACTCTTTATCACCAGCCATATTTGCGCAGATCAAGACCGACACACCATCCTCTGCCATTTTGCAACCTTCTGCACCAAATCTGTTCAAGAAGCGCACGATAAAGTCCTGTCTCATCTGTACTGTACACATTCTCTGTAGAAAACTGAACAAATTTGGGGCAGTTCATTAATTAACCAATTTCCTGCAGCCGAAACATTTGCTGCCCTCTGTTTGCCGCATGTGCACTTGTAAACGATATTCTCATGTTTTTTCCCAGCGGTGGAACCATCTATTTGTCGCAACAAAATTTAATTTGTTTTGCCCATTTTGGTTGCAAGTTCTTCAGAGCTTTCCATTTCATTAACAGAGCATTCACACGTGCATCTCTTTCATGAACATCTGTAAACCACATTTTCAAAGCCTTTTCCACCTGTTGATCCTTTCCCTTCAGATTTTCATTTTGCATGATCGCATCCTCAAATGCATGACAATTTTTCAAAATTTGGAAAGGAGAGATTGAAAAATTTTCAATTGAACTGCTGCATTTCGTTGACTCATTTTCAGGAGTTTATCAAATCTCCATATGTCTGCTTTATACTTTAGAGTAAGACCATTTCGTCGTTTAACTGGTGTATCCATCGCAATCCTCTATTGATAAATGCAGACAAACAATTTAGCAAAATGTCAAAATTAGAAAAATTGTTGACGAAAAAAAAAATTACATTACAAAAAAAACCAAAAAAAAACTGTCACTTATTTTACCTGCGAAAGCTGAGTGTCTTCACAGAAGTTGCTGTATATACAAAATTCCGAATTACCCCTTATAGTGTTTATATATGCATATAATGCAGCGCTATTACTCACCAAACAGTGCCTATTGGCTTAGCTATCGTCGTAGCTATTGTAAGCAAAGCTCGGGAGCCAATCTAAATATTTTTATTACATTTGATAGCAATATCCGAAGTTTTGATCACAATAAAACAACGTTTTTAGTGTGTACAGTGCTCCCTCTATATAACGGCACTCTACATAATGCCAAATTTATAACTACATAATTGCAAGTCCATATAACGAAGTTTTTTTTTTTTTTCGGAAAAAACTGTTATATGGACTTACAATTACAAATTTGGAGTTATATAGAATCCCATTATAGAGGGAGCACTGTATTTAGATACAAGTGTTCTGTCGCAAGCAACGTGTGCAGTGCACAAGGTCATCAAGCAAGAAGTTTTTAAGATTGATCACGCACATCTGCTCAGATAACCTGAAGCCTCAGATAAGTGGGGCTCTGTTAACCGTGGGTCTACAGTAATTGTAAAAACTAGTTACTAACTGTAGCAAAAGTTTTCTTCACATCATTAGTACACTTCAACGTAAGCACCTTTCATAGCTCTGAGAACAACTGGGCATTATTAAATTTCTCACCACATATTCCCAGCATATCTTCTGTTACCGTCAACATTGCATCAGTTATTTTTTGCCTTCAATGTGTATCCTTAACATATAATTACAGGAAAAAGTCTAAGAACGCTATGTCTGGACATGTGTGGGCCATACTGTATGACCATTTCTTTCAAACCATCCGTGAGAAACGTTAAATTGAGGAATTCGCAAACTGATAATGCCCAATGTGGTGGGCACTGTCCAATTGCTAAAAACCCATGCTCATTTCTAAATCTGCTCTGGATGCTAATTAGTGCATTCCAGTGATATAGTCTCATGAAACCACAAAACAGTTTTCTTTCACAGACGCCATTGACCGATGTTAGCACCATCTACATTGCTTCGACTCCTATCGTACCAACAGTTTAAAAACCTTTTGAGATGGAGTATGAATACAAAAACTGTATGCATGTTCCAGAGCTTCGACGTAAATTCCAGAATGGCAATTCCCCAAACTCAGATATTTAAAAAAATAAATAAAAAAATAATTTTCCCTTTTTAATTGTAATACTTCGGACTGGTCAATATAATTTTATAAGGTGCTGGAAAAAAAGTATAGAGCCGGGATGAAAATGCAAATAAACGCAGCAAATCCATGCTGATTTTGTTGTTTTTTTATAGACGTGAATTAGATGATACAAAATGTTGTTTCCAGGAGCATTTAACAACGAATAAGGAATCAAATGCATATTAACAGCCATTATCCCAACCTAGCCACTTGCAAGTTGGAAAAAAGTTTAGAGTCGTCCACTTTCTTGCATATTTTATTAGTTGAAAAGCTTATTCAAAGTGATCAAAATATACAGCAACGTCATATGAGAGCATATACCACACTGTGTAATATAACACCAATATACAAGATGCCAAAAGGGCAACATCTTCCACAGTATGAAAGAGGCCAAATTGTTGCTCTTAAGGGATGTGGAAAAACGATCTGAAATTGCAAAAGAAATCGGACGCTCCAAGTCAGCTGCTAACAAATTTCTCCAATATCCAGACAAACATGGAATGGCACCCAGATCTCGCAGGCCAAGTGCACTTTCCACTCGCCAGACATCAAGAATAAGAAGCCTTGCTCGTCAAAAATACGTTACATACGGTGACAAATGGAAGAATGTTGTGTTCTCAGACGAGAAGAAGTTCAACATGGACGGACCAGATGGGTTCAAGTACTATTGGCATGGTATTTGAGGTGGCTCAGTAATGACTTGAGGAGGGTTTGCTGCTGGCAGAACTACACCTATTGCATTCGTATCACACCGAATGAATTCCATTGCCTATCAAGATATTCTGGCAGAATCTGCTTCCATATGGTCCGCTCATAAGGGAGGGTGAATGGATTTTCCAGCAGAACAATGCTGCGACTCACAGCTCTGCCTCAATCAAGGACTGGTTTGACGCTATTTCTATGACTGCTCCAGACTGGCCATCCCGGAGTCCAGATCTCAACCCAGTGAAGAACATTTGGGGAATCTTAGTACGTTCTGTATACAGCAATTTCAGTCAGTACAGTAATAAAGAAGAATTTGTATCGCTGGAGCATGGCAAAACCTTGAGCCAGGAGTGTTAGTGAAACTCAGTAAATCGATGACAAGCAGATTTATAAAAGTCATTGAGAAAAGGGGTGCCCTTATCGGGTATTAAACGTGAGACTCTAAACTTTTTTTTCAACTTGCAAGTGGCTAGGTTGGGATAATGACTGTTAATTAGCATTTGATTCCCTATTCGTTGTTAAATGCTCCTGGCAACATTTTAGCACCTTAACAATTTTATAATTATACAGGCAGTAAACAGGAAACGTAGATCTGAAATTGAACTCTGAAGTTTTTTTGCTTTTTTTTGTGTTTCTAACTTTCGACGTTTACCGATACCAATTAGCAAAACATTACACTCTTTCAACGTAAATTTGTGTTTATTAGTTGCTCAAGCAAAAAGCTAGTTATAAGAATGAATGCTTGATCTGTACATTTATCTGGCCAGCTGGCTGCCATTTGCAAGATCACTTGAAAACTGATTAACTTCTTCAAATTCTTAATTCAGAAATATGACCATCAAGGTCTTAGCTCGGCTGTATTATCTTTTCAGGATTTTTCGTGGATCCCTTCAAGTCGAATTCACGTACTAAAATGGTGACCGTAAAAAAAGACAACTGCATGTCATATAACAATCGATTTGTCAAGAATGAATACACTGTTACTACTTCTTCACAGCCTTCGTCTCACTCAGGCAGAGAATAGCTGATTAGTCGTAACAGTTCTGCATAAAGGCTAATCACAGGGGAAAGTTTTAGGGCGTCCAGTTAACGGGCATTAAGGGGCCTTGAATCCTTGCAAGGAGACTAGATTCATCTAGGAAGGCGAATAGTAGGGTAAAAATAGTGAGTTTGATCTTCTGACACAGTGGAGAAGCAAGGAGAATATTTTGAAGCGATGGAGCAACGTTACAGCAAACCAAACAATAGCACGGCCCTCTGACGGCAAAAGAGGGGACATCTTAAAAGAGCGTGTTCAACAGTTTCCGGCAATCCGCACTCACATAGCACAGAGGGCAGTATTTGAAGCTTGTGACAAAAGTGATTCAGAGGAAGATAACCAGTTCGCAGCCGGAATAAAGTTGACCTTTGAAGATGCGAGAGCCATATGGGGGCAAAAGAATTAGTATCACATATCACCGGGATTAAGTTCTTATAGTGACTTCCCTTTGACTCTAGAGTCCATGCAGTATTCCATCGCACCAACAGATCGTTTCGAACGACAGCACCAAGCGCCTGAGCATCAACACGAGACAAACATGCCGGCTTCTCACCCACTCGTCCCCAGTACGCCAGCCTATCCGCCAACTCATTTCCGTAGAAACCACAGTGACCAGGGATCCAAATGAAGTAGATATCGTAAGCTTTAGATTTAAGCAAAAGCAGGAGATTAACCACATAACCTAATAGACTTCTGAAGAACCAGCGACCCTTATTTAGGGCTGACTGCATGGCTATAAGGGCACTCAGAGTCTGATAAAATCTGATAGTGATCCGGGGGGAGAGAAGCAGTTACAAACAACGCCTTATGGATAGAAGTAAGTTCTAGCTGATACGAACTGGTGGCTGTTTTACAATTATAAAGTATATTTAAAGCAATAAAGATCAAATAATATTCTTGATACTATAACGGGAAAGATGATCATTTGGCCATCAGTCTGACAATCCGTAAGACAGCTATCAAAAAACTTAGTTATTACTGAATTTGGATCTTTACTGCAACATACTGGATGTACCGGAAGGAAAGGTCAATATTTTCTATGGGTACAGAACAAGTTATTGTTAAGTCAGAAAGTTTTTATAAACAGTCTTTCATTAATGTTTTCCGGGATACATTAACATTCTAATAACTTTATCATAATAAATTTTCAAACATTTCGCCGCATACTTCGATGCACTTTTCAATTCTAGTGAGAAGCCACCTGAAGAAATCTTCGCATTCTCTTTATTTGGTCCACAGCACCCGTTATACAGTGGTGCCTCACATGAACCTAATTCATTACTAGGTGAGGTTCGTTATGCGAGGCTTTTTTATATAAGTAACGTATTGTGTTGTTCCTTGTTCAATCAATTCGCAAAACGCAAATTTATTGAATAAAGTTTCGTCGATTTCCATGTACCATTTTATGATCTCCGACTCGATAAAAAATTAATGAAAAATCTCGGCACTGGGCAGTCAATCTGAATTATTTCGACTTTTAGTCACAACCAACAACGAAAGTGCAGTTATTTCAAAACCGGAAATACGTCATAGGCACGAAGTAAGTTAATGTTTGTAAACACTCACCCCGTCTATAGATTTATTTGTGCTTTCATCACCCCTTGATTGTTGAACGTGTGAGTGCATGTGACCACAACAAAACAAACACGTGAGTGCACAAGCTCGATTCGTTACGTGGGATTGTTTCGGGGCAAAAATAGACTTGCGCAACAAACCACAACAAAGCGAACATGTGTGATTGCATGTGCTCTGTTCATTATGTGGGGCATGGTTCGTTGTGCGAGTCAATTTTCGCCTGGAATCCGCATTCGTCGTGTGGATTGTTCGTTGTTCGAAGCGTTCGTTAAGCGAGGCACCACTGTACATGCAATAAGCTCATCTTTATAAACTACACATTAACCACACACACAAGCAGAAATCCAAGGGAGATAAGTCAGGAGATTCTGTGCCAACTAACTAACCAATCCAACGATTAGGAAAAACTGCATGTAAGCGTTCTCGCACGTGTCATGTTACGAAATGTTCTGTCGTGCAGAAAATTCTTCTTTATTCAAAGTAGCCAGAGGGTATCTTCCAAATGTTCCAGAAGTGCATCTTGTAAAAATTCGAGGTAATTCGGCCAAATGAAGGACCACACTTAACTTTTCTCTGCCAAATACTTCAAATCATTCAATACATAACCAATACCAGAACATCAGAAACCACTAATAAAAGGCTACATGTGTATAAAAGCTCTTTACACTAACTCATCTACACCTACACAAAATATTGACCCTCTCCTCCGAGGATGCTCTGTATATACAAAACCATAATAAAATTAGGATCTAGCTGTTAGCTATGATGAAATCAAATGGCGACATAGTATGCACAAAAATTATTTTTATTACCTTTTCCTGAATCGGAATTTCTTATTACAATTTCATCTTTGTAATAATTTTTCCCTGGTATCCTGTTTTAAACAAAAATGCCTAAATTAAAAGGATTCAATAAAATTACAAAACCAAAAACGCTGCATTAAACATGCATTTAAATTATTTTTCTCCCCATCACTTTTTCTACAAGACCTTATCAAATATTAAAAAGCAATTGTACACAAGTAAACGACAAGAATTAAATTTCTATCCAGTCTCAGCAAGATAATTTATTGTGATAACGGCACAAAGTTCTAATCTTTGTTTTGAAAACGGAAGCAAACATACATTGAAGAGCCAAAATATTATGACTACCTACACAATAACACGATGCCACCTTTGGCCTGCAAAACACCTGCAACTCGCCTTGGCATGGATGCCACAAGTTATTGGAAGATAACTGGAGACAGGTTGTACCAAATGTCTAAGTAGCGGTCACCCAAAGTCCAGATATTCCGACATGGTGATGTTTGAGCTCTGAGCTGCCGCTCCATGATAACCCAAATGTGCTCTATCGGATTAAGATCCGGCAAGTTAGGTGGCCAGGACATTAATTGGAATTTATCCTTATGCTCCTCGAGCCACTCCAACACAATTCCTCGAGCCTTATAACATGGGGCGTTGTCCTGCTGGAAGATTCCATTACCAGTTGGGAAGAGACGCCATGTAAGAATGCAACTGGTCCACAATGTTGTTCAGATTGCGCAGCTTTCATGGTCCATTCTACCACAACTACGGGTCCCAGAGCCGCCCGTGAGAACGTCCCCCAAAGCATAAAACCGCCACCACCAGCCTGCTGTACAGCAGGGGAGCAACTGTTCGCCTGGAAGTCAGCGCACCCTGATACGACCATTGACATAAGAAATTGTGATACATCCAACCAGGCAACTCTCTTCCACTTATCCATGGTCCAGTCTCGACATCCCTGGGCCCACTGTAGGCGTAGTTGACAAGGACGCTTGGTCAAAGGAGGCACACGAGTGGACCTCTGCTGCGCACTCCTGTATCTGACAGTATCGGCTGAACTGTGTGTTCCGAAACACTTGCATTGTATTGGGCTGTCAGCTGAGCCACTCTTTGGCACCGATTTTGCTTTACCAAACAAGACAGTCTTCGACGTCCTTTTTCTTTGATGGCGCATGGACGTCCAACACCTTGGCATCTACCGCTGGTTTCACTGTCATTTACCCACTTTGCATAAATACTAACAACAGCAGATCGTGAACAACCTACCAGTCGTGCAGTTTCAGAGATACCCATTCCGAATCTTCGGGCCATTACAATCTGCAGTTTATCAAATTCGCTTAGATCAGCAGCCTTTCCCATCTCTCACAAAAGTGCAAAACTGATTCCTAACCTCCAGCAGAAGTTAAATACCATTCCCACTTAATTATTTGCCCTCCACGTGATCCAGATGAGTTCATTCAAAAATGTAGTGATGGTCATAATGTTTTGGCTCGTCAATATATATTCAGAAATAGTAATACTCAGCAGTCCAAGACAGTACTTGAATATAAATAGTACAATCAGTAATTATCAATGGTTTACCTATATGATATGAGCAATGTATACAGGGTGATTCAAAACTCAACATACAAACTTTTAGGGGAGGTAGTATGGGCGATTCTAAGCAAAAAAGTTCATAAGAACGTGGGTCTAAAATTAAAGATAACAGACTAGAGGACAGCACGGACATACCATCATGGATTTGTTTGAAATTTTAGGTCAATCTACAATATTAATATTCCTTGTGTATAAAAGATTTGAACCCATGGCCTGTTGTTTCGGAGAAAAAACAAAAAAATTTTTTAAATTTACTACTGTAGTGCCAGACAAGCCAAGTGGGAAGAAAAGTATTCAATTTAACAGCAGTGGCACAGTTGCTAACGTCGGGCATCTGTGATTTCCTGGCCTAGGTTCGATTCCTGTCATTTTTGTGTTTATCGCCATTATTTGTTTGCACTTTGCATAGCAACATTCGCGTATATAAGCAACGATTGCATAGACCATTGATAGTGCAAATAGATCTTTATCGCTTTGTTTTCATTTCACACGCCAAATTACATCAGTTTTCGGTTACTATGGAAATGGGTTTAGGGGGAGGGGACAGGTGGAGAACAGATCAGTCATCACTGCCATGTTGCTGCCAATCATGGATCGGCAATGACCGTCCGTGATAATATTGTACAACGCATTTTGCATTTTTTTTTTGACCTGTGACGTTGCTTATGTATGTGAATGTTACTAAGCAAAGTGCAAACAAGATCGAAACACACAAAAAAAAAAATATTAAGAATCGAACCAGAGCCAGAAAATCACATAGGCCTGATGTTATCCACTGTGCCGCCACTGTTAAGTTGAATAACTTTCTTCCCACTTGGCTTAACTAACTATGATAGTGTACACAAAAATTTTTTCTCCACAACAAAAGTAAACTAATATCGTAGATTGACCTCCTAAAATTTCAACCAAATCCGTGATGACATGTCCGTGCAGTCCCATTGTGAGATATTAACAGAAATAAAAATCCCACCGCCAAGATCAACAAATTAATAACTCTGGTTCTATAACGGCTGGGATAATGAAGTTTAGGTGAATAGGGCACATAAGACTGTCCATACCATTAAAATTTGATCCGAATTCCAACAAGAAGTTTCAGAGTTATGCCGGGGAATAGGGAGAACGAGAAGCGAAGTTCAGCACTTTTTTTGAAATGCGGAAACAACTAGTGATCCTTGTGTTCGGACTGGTGAACTAGCAATTCGAAACTAAAACCTTAAAGTTTCAGTTTCAAGAAATCAATGGTAGAAATTCGGCAGTAATTGTTAACATCATTGCTATTGAAATTCGTCTTCTTCGATTATATTGATATTAAGAAAACGCACGAAGAAAGAAACATGGAAGATGGGAGGAAAACATATTCACAAGTTCACCACTTGTGAATGTTTTATTCTTAGCGTCTTTTCTTTATCCAGTATAATCAAAAGGGGAAGTGAAAGTAGCAGCGGCTTGAATGGGGAGGGAAGAAAAAGGAACAGCCGATTAGTTCACCAGTCCAAACGTTCTTCTGCTCTGGCGCTGTTTTTATTTCATAAATTTAGCATTGAATAGTTAGCAATTTCGCTTCCCGTTCTCCCTATTCCCTGGTTACGCATTCTACATCATAACACATGCTCATACGCGAGTACTAACCAGCACGTGTTGCAACATTAACTGTAACTCTGAAACTACTCGGTAGAATTCGATCAAATTTTAACAGTATACACAGTTATACAGGGTGTTTCAAAATTATGTACAATAAATTTAGTGACATATTCTTCAGGTCAAAAGAAGACAAAAATGTTTTATAGCACTTTGTCTGGAAACCATTTATTTACGCGATACAGCCAACTAAACCCGTGGCTCCAAATTACAGGAATTGTTCAAAGTGCCCGCCACCAGCTCACACACATGCTTCGGCTCGTTGCATGAGCGACCGTCTGATGTCATGGAAGAGTTCGTCGCCAGCATTACAAACGGTTTGGCATGCATTTTCAATTCGTTGTCGCAGATCCATTATGTTAGGAACTTCTGTGCTGTAGACGATCGTTTTCACATGACCCCACAGAAGGGGTCCAAGGGATTAAGGTCGGGTGATCTTGCAGGCCAGGCTCCCGGTCCACCTCGACCTATCCACCGATTCGTGTATGCAGCATTAAGGTGTGCTGGAGCGCCATCATGCATGAACCACATGTTAGATCTTATCAAAAGAGGAACATCTTCCAGTAATTCTGGCAATGCATTCTGCAGAAACAAAAGATACGTTCGCCCAGTCAATCGTGGCGGCAACACATAAGGGCCAATTAAGTTATTTCCTACAATTCCACACCAAATATTCACGGAGAAACGCTCTTGATGCGCTCGAGCTCTGGTAATGTGCGGGTTAGCATCTGCCCAATGGTGCTGGTTGTGAGAATTTACGATTCCTGTCCGGGTGAAGGTTGCTTCGTCCGTGAAAAGTATCTGGCTGAGACAACTAGGGTCTGCAGCATGACGACGTTGTATCCATTGGCAAAATCGTTGTCGGTGTGGATAGTCCGTTGGGTTCAGTGCCTGAACCAGTTGCAGGTGGTATGGATGCAAAAGCTGACTGTGAAGAATGCACCAAACAGATGAGTGCGGAATGCGTACCATGGAAGAAATACGACGGGTGCTTGTCTGTGGTTCATCATGTATGATGTCAATTATCACATCCTCCTCATCCGGAGAATGTGCTACAGGCCGCCCTTGTCCTGTTTGACGGCCAAAGGAACCACGCTCCCTCAAATGTCTGTCGACAGATACAAATGTTCGGTTATTTGGCAAACGTCTATTCGGAAAGCGTTCTTGGTAGAGTCTTCTTGCTTCCACAGCATTTCCGTCCGCAAGACCATACATTAGGTGCATGTCAGTGTATTCTGCACTGGAATACGTGTACATGATTTTTTTTACGTAAATCGTAATGCGTATGTCAAAGCACGCAAATGTTCTGAAATTGATATTCCTAGTGGATGTACAGTAATGGAAACAACCGTACACAACTAATGGAACAACCCTAAAGTAGGTTTAAATGGAACAAACCACTCAACCTAGTGTTGGGTCGAAATGCTGGAACTGCTAAAATATCGTCCGCTAACTACCGTGCTTCCCTACTGTATGATATTGGATTACTCGCAAACAAATCGTTTCCAGACAAAGTGCTATAGAACATTTTCGTCTTCTTTTGACCTGAAGAATATGTCACTAAATTTATTGTACATAATTTTGAATACACAGAACCCGACTTACTGACTTGATCTTAGCGGCAGCATTTTTATTTCTGTTCATATCTCGGTTATTCAAATTCGGACCCATGTTCATATGAAATTTTTTGCTTACTACCTCATCGCCTTTCGCCTTTACTACCTCATCTAAAAAATCTGCACGCTGAGTTTTGAATCGCCCTGTATAATAATGTATACACCAATAGTTTTTTTTGCAGTAGTCAGGAAGAAGAAACGTTAATCGTTTACCACTGTTGTTTGAGAGTATCAAAGTAAACGAATGGTGGTTACGATTTACAATACAATATCATCCAAAATCATACCCCCACTCCCTTTCATGACTTAAGAAAATAGCTTTGGAAATTCATGCCAATGTAAATGAAGCTTACTTAGTTGGTTTGGCAAATTTTCCAGATGATTTTAATACCTCTCCTGGAGAAAGAAAACTGACAGTGGAAACGGGAGCAACATTGGGGGGCATAGGTTGGAAAAAAACTGAATTTTGAAGAGTAGCAGATGGAGTCAAGGATGGAGTTGTCGATGCTAGAGAAACTGTAGTTGTTGCTTGAGGAAACGTATTATCTGCAATTTGCTGAAAGTAACAAAATATTAAAAAAAAAAAAAAAAAGTTAAATTTGCCAACATAGATTTGATACAGCCTGTGCATTGTAATAAATAAAAAAAAAAGTTCCTAATCGAATCAAATAAAAGCTTATAAAATCACAAAATGTTGTCATTCTTTTTCGGGAACTGCGTATAAAAAGATACGTCTAAAAAGTTTGGTGAATGGAAGCATAAAACAAAACACGGGAACAAAGTAACATCCATTGGAAACCATGCATTTTTGACATCGTTGATAAAGCTGCTGGAACGAGTCAGCAAACGCCTCTTTTGGGATCGATCAAAGCACAAATGTCACACATCGTCAGATGTCTGGCAAGTCTGCAAAACGTGTGCCCTTCAGGGCCCCCTTGAGGGGAGGGAACAAAAAGAAATCTGCAGACGCCAGATAAGGTGGAGTGTGTTGGGAAAAAGAGTTGCGTACACGAATCGCAGTATGTGGGAGTGCGTTGTCATACAATAGACTCCACTTTCCACTCCTGTACATCTGTGGGCAAATGCGTTGGATGGACAGCAGCAAAGTGCTTCAAAACAGCTTCAATACACTTTTGACATCCGTTGCTCCATTTCCATTTGAAGTCTGTTTTCGCATACACGCCGTTCGACTGCCCATAACACACTAATCTGCGTCTGTTTCTTGTGTTCCTTGCTATGTGCTGTCTCTCCCTGCGCATCTGCATGGCCGCTATTTTACCTCACGTTGCTTTTAAGACATCCATTCACCGAACTTTTTAGATGCACTTTGTATACGAGCCTGTTTGAGATAAATAAAAGATTGCCAATTCAATTCCAAGTAATAGCTACCCCCCGCCTTCAGTTTTTATAATTGTTAAAGGTTTTATCGTCATTTAATATCATATGAGATACTTTTCTGACTCTAGAGTCTCTATTTAAATATTTTTTTTGAAAATTTCCCTCAAAACTTACATTCTCACGTTTCATCAGCTATAAAATTTTATAGCTTTTTCTTAGTGTGGCAACAATGAATTACCAGTAAGTCAACAACAATCTGGTCCAAAAAAGTCTGGTAACATGGCAGATATCTAAGCTACAAGGTAGGCGAGATCTGATGAGTGTGGTTTATAGGTAATATGGGGGGGGGGGGTTCATTGCTGCACTCAAATTTGACCCCTAAATTTAAGGTCATCCATTTGTTAACTCAAAAACTATTAAAGATAGAGAAAAATTTCCGATTGCTACCCTGTAGAGCAACACCACATTAGTCTAAAAACAATTTTTAATCACACCCTTCCCCTAGAAAGATTGAGAAAATGGGCGAGAAAGAGCCACTCAAGATCAGGTTAGGCTGGCCAGGTTGGCTGAGGTGTCTAACATATTTGAATTGCAGTGTAGCACACCTCAGCCAACCTGGCCAGCCCATCCTGACCTTGAGTGACTCTTTCTCACCCATTTTCTCAAAATCTTTCAAGGGGAAGGGTAAGATTAAAAAAAATTTTTTAGACTAATGTGGTGTTGCTCTACAGGGTAGCAATTGGAAATTTTTCTCAATCTTTAATAGTTTTCAAGTTAGCAAATGGATGACCTTGAACTTGGGAGTCAAAGTCAAATTTGAGTGCAACAAGGAATTCCCCAACTCCCCTAATTACCTATAAACCACACTCATCAAATCTCGCCTACCTTAGCAGCTTTCAGGTATCTGCCATGTTACCAGACTTTTTGGACACCCTGTATAAACTATGTAAATTTTAACACCACCTCCATGCAGCTTAATATCTACAGAGGTTGAGTCAAAAGTAGTGGCCGACTCGGGAGGGGGGGGGGGGGAGGAGTTAGAGTTTAACAAATTCTGGGTGAAGACCATTTACCACAAGGGTTAATCGCAGTTTATTAAGAGAAAAGAGTGGGAAGAAACGTCAGTACAAATTTGAATGCCATAGACATTGTCCCAGCTGTGTCAGACAGTGTAAAAATATGGCAGAAAAACTGGTGATATGGAGGCTCCTTCGTCACTATTGGAAAAATGAGACCAGTGCGCGAGCAGCAGCCGCCGAAATTGGCAGGGTGGAAGATCAGGCTCTGACCAATGAATGGACAGCACAACAGTGGTTCTCCCGCTTTTCATCTGGAGACATGGACCTGGAAGATGCGCCAAGGAGCGTAAGACCCAAAGAAGTGGATGACGCAGCTCTACAGCAACAAGTGGAACCCAACCCAGGCAGCACCACCCGTAGACTAGCTGCGGACATTGGGACATCACAATCAGTGTGGTTCGACATCTGCACACCGTGGGAAAGGTCAACAAAAGCTGCCAAGTGTTCCCCACGAGCTGACGCCTGCGCAAGCACAGCGGGTGAAGGTGTGTCGTCATCGAGGTTCTGCCACATCTAGCATACAGCCCCGACCTGGCACCTTCCCACTACCATCTCTTCCAGTCCTGCGTGGACGGCGCTTCGCCAATGTCAGTGAGGTTGAAAACGTCAGAGTGGTGGTTTCGCGAGGGCATATGCCAACTGTTTGGTCGTTGGATGAACACCATCGAGCATGATGGACTCTACTTTGAAGATTAGCAACGAGTGGTTCCTGTCTGGTGCCCATTTAAAAGTTTGCGTGGTGATCGGCCACTACTTTGACTAAAACTGTGTATATAGCCAAATCGTTTTGCAGGTCCCTTGAATTTCGTTGTACGGAGGTTCTACTATATTTACTGCTACAAGCAAGATATTTTAACAATGAAACCAGGATGCAAAACGGGACAAGGAATCCATTGGACGAGTCATGTACGATGAGAATGGAGTAACTCATTCGCTGTGTATATGCTTACATTTGGTAAAAAGGTCTTAATCTATTAAAATGCATCAAATTTAATATTCAATGCTTATACTTACATCAGAGTCAACAACTTTTCGTTTGTAATAGTTGGTTATGTTTTCGTTGAATCTCCATCCCATTGCTCTCAATTCGATTATTTCGAGCAGACGCAACCGACAACCCATATCTAACCGCTCTTCACGGCATGCATTTCGAAAAGAAACGAAATAGCGATCAAGTTGATCTGTAAGAAATCAAGTTTTAAGAACGTTTTAACATTCATAACCGAAGCTTTTTAAAATACATTCAAATTTTCAAACGATCACGATGAGTTATAGAAACGAATAAAGTACCTTTAAACTTAGTTTCCAATTGGGTGCCATGTGCACGAAGCAGATTGCACATTCTTATGATGGCAGCCGAAACTGTTCCATCAAAATTACCATTGTTAATGTGTTTAACCACAGTTTCCACTTCTTGTAAAACTTCATCTGTGAAACAAAATTTAAGAAAAAGAGACTTCTAAAAGATGTCAATATCTCGTAAATCATAGGATGCTTTGCAAATGTTTTTATAGGATAAACATCCAATAAACACAATTCAGATAGTTTACTAAAAACCTGGAATCACATGCAAGATTAAGTACACAAGAATGATCCCATGTGAACATAGTACTTTAATAATCCAACTGCACATACTGGACAACATCCGTCTGATATTTTATTGGACCCCCTTTGGCCCAAATTACAGTGTGTATCCACGCAGGAAAGAGTCAATGGAAGACTAGCAGTTCACCAGACATTCCCTTAGCTCTCTTAGCAGATTTGTTGAAAGAGAATCTTACTATTGGATACGTTGTTCCAACATTTCCAAAACATTCTCAATGGGGTTGAAATTTGGGCTCTGGAGTGGCCAGAATGAATGACGGGAGTCATCTTCATGAACGCTAAATCAACCATGCTTGGTGAACACCAGCAATGCTGTCAATCTAGAAGAAATCGTATGCAAGATAAAAACAGAGCGTTGCAGAATGGAGCTGGTTGGCAACAACGTTCGGACATTCTGTGGAATTTATACTGGACTTTCCGTGAAGAATCTCCATACCAAGATACCACCCCCATACACATGAGTTGTCTTGATAAGGCATGTTGGACCCATTACTTCATAGGGCTCCCGCCAAACTTCTGCCTACAGTCTGTATAAAACCACGTGGATCATGATTCAGCAGACCACAAAACCTTCCAGTCTTTTCAGGTCCAGTCACGGTGTTCCAGGTACCACTATAGACGAGCTTTCCTGTTCTTCACAAAAATCTGGAAATTTTCGTTTTGTAATGCCCAAGTTTGGACGTTATAGATATTTGACAGATCTCCCTTTCAAACAGCGTGAAAACGCGTGGTTGACGTCGCTGTAGTTACACCTTGTCGGCCGGATAGGATGCCCGTTTTTTGGGCTGACGAACCGGGATGGGAGGCATGGAAAGTAAAATGGACTTGAGGATTTATCTGAAATTATAAAGTTAAGTTTAAGTAATACCTAAAAGACAAAATATTTTAAAGGAACTCCGAGATGCAGAAACTTACCTTGAATGAACTCGAAAGTATCCCGTATATTTATATATAAAAACACAAATGTCACCAACCAAAAGATTTAAACCGTATTTAGCCGAAATACTCGTATCAGGTAGAAATTCTTGGACTGATATACAAGACGTAGTCAGAGTAGTCAGAACGATCGCAAAAGCCAAAAATCCCCCCCAAAAAATTGAACAAGCTTTCAATCAAACACGAGATGAATTGAAGATTAAAGGCGAAGGATTGGGCTATATAGCCAAAGAATGCAAAAATCTTTCATTTCAATTTAGTTACCCTAGAGGGTTAAAAAAAAAACAAAAACCATATATACAGAAAATCAGTAACCCAAGCCGAACCGAGAAGCTTGATTACTGGGCGGTAGCCTGCACAAGAAAAAAGACGGAAAAGGAGAAATTAACAATGTTGTTGAGCGTTTGTTTAAATTTTTATCAACATAGTAAAAGGCCAATTGTTTCAAAAGATCAATTTGTTACGTTGTTCTTTTGTTTTAAAGCACCAGTGATTTTTAATTAGAATCTTGCGTTACGAATCTTTTCTGAACGATGAATACATTGTTGCTTTGACTGCAGATGCACAGAGGGTTACTACCCCTATGGAGGATCATTTCGCACTCTAGTTTCTCTTTCATGAAAGGGACCTGGGTATTCGTAATCAGGCATTACAGGATACACATATGCTTGCTGATTTGTATCTGCTTCAATTTCCAGCACATGGTTCTGCTAGAAACGGCTCAGGAACGACCTTGATTAAAATCATTTGTCAACTGCTGATCAGCGGATGTCCCCAGTTCTCCGTACAAATGGCGACAATCTCGCTCATGATTATCTTTGAGGTGCATTTATGGCTTTTAGACAGACATAGTTGATTTGGGAATATCTCCCTCCCCTCTCAGCCCAGGGGACCATTAGGCAAATATTTAATTAAATACACCACTGCCGAAACCCGTAAACCATTTAGACCTACACTGTGGATCATTTTCCCAATAGTCAGCTGCTTTACTTCTTTTTTGAGAATCCAGTCAACTGCTTCATTGTTTCAAATCTGGCTCCAGCTAGACAAGAACCAACAATAACTCCTTTTCAAAGTCAATTCCCCGTGCTTATCAAATTCCGATTAAACTAGCCCAAGTCCTTAAATAAGCGATGAGTACATGATTGAATCACAAACTTCAATGATTTTGCATAAAAAGATTAAAACAAATCTACAGATAAGTGAACGAAGACAAATGTATATCCACACCCGCACGAAGATTCGTGTGGGTTTGGATATCCAGTTGTCTTCTTTCACTTATATAAGCACCCACAGAAGAACCATTTCGTATAGCTTTCAATATGCAGGGCAAGTCAAAATGATGGATTCAGTTTCATACATTTATTCTGTGATGTCTAATGAATGCATTGTAATGTGAGAAATCAGGTCTATCATTTTGACTTGCCCTATGCTGTATATGAAAATCACAAATAAACATTAAAAATATTAACAAAGCTAGAAAAATTGATTTCAAAAACGAAAAAGCCATGCCTCCGATTCAGAACTATTTGAGAATGGATAATTCCAATTTGACTTGTGCTACAAAACAAGGATGAAGATATTACCTGGCATGAAAAAACATGTCATTTTCATCTACACCATTTCTTAAAATCAAGTTTGGAAGGACAGAAATGCTACGACTGACGTGGGTTAGAGGACAAGGTGATAAGTCTTCCAAAAAGTTTATTATTGTTGCAGATTACGTAATTCAACAATGACAGTTGACTGAAAGCCTGAAGATAAATGGCATACTCTACTTAAAAAACTTGTCAAATAACTGCCTAGAAAAATTAAACAATAATACACCATACTAAAATCTATACGAATCTTAAAACTAGCTTCCATTAAGTTTTGGACCAACTTAAAATTATATTTTCTCCTTTTATTCTCTTTTAGACTCCTGGATTATTTTTCCTTATCAACAACTTGTTCATTCAATTTGAAACTGCACATTTTAAGAGATTGGAATGCAATAGCAGAGGTGTTAAGAGCACATAACACCTTGTATATTTCAACAAATGTTTTGTCCCGAAGGCAAATAGGGGACCAGCAAAAAATTGAACAAAAAAATAATGTATGGAATCACCCTGTAAAAAAAATAATGCTTGAAATGCGTTGTACCTGTAGCATATGATTATGAGGCTTCATTTACTTATCTGTGTTCATTTGTATGAGAATAGCATGTATATTCATGGAGAAATAAACGTTTCTTTATTGTTGTCTCTACTGTAGTTTGTCAAGTTTCCTGAAAATGACATTGTATTGGTTGAAAATCCAGTTTGTTATATGAGAAGCAGAAATATACTGTGGATAAAGACATAATGCAAAGGAGAACAACCTCTTGTCCACAAAAGATTTATTGTGCGAATACGTATTTTGATCTACATATTGGATATAATTAAAGTGACACCATTTAGGCCCTTCTAGCAGCCGTTCTGGTAATCAGATTTTGACAAAACTTGAGATATATGTTATATAGACCATGGGGAAGAGAATTTTGCAATAAAAAATATTAGTTCACATTCTGACTGCTACGTCAAAACATGGCGCATGAATAATAACAAAAACAACTTAGAAGCAGAGAAATGTATAAAATCAGAGCATTTGTTCAATGTGCATTCCATTTGTGTCAATGACAAGTTCAAAGCACATTATTGCATGTTTCACAGTAGAGCGAAGGGTTTCCTGAGGAATCGCAGTGATATGGCGTGTTATGCTTGCTCTCAATTCAGGGACAGTCTGTATTCTTCCTCCATAGACATTATCTTTCAAATATCCCCACAACCAGAAGTCACAAGGATTTATGTCTGGTGAACGAGGAGGCCATGCAGTTGGAAAAGTTCTCGAAATCACCCGATCCTCTCCAAAATGAGCACGAAGCAGTTCCTTCACTTGTCGTGCAATGTGGGGTGTTGCACCATCTTGCATAAAGTCAGTAGTGTCTAAACATTGTCTTTTTCTTGTAAAGCAGGAATCAGTTTCTGCTGCAGAAGTTCGTAGTAACGAGCACCAGTGATTGAACATCTTTTAGTGCCTTGAGGAGTGTTCTCTTCAAAGAAAAAGGGGCCAAGAATGAAATGTGAAGTGAATCCGCATCATATAGTCACGTAATCAGAGTGCAAAAGCTTTTCGTGCACAACCATCGGCTTTTTAGTACCCCAGATGTGACAATTTCGAGCATTCACTGCTCCGTCTAGTGTGAAATGCGCTTCATCTGACCACAAAATGTTCCGTGGCCATGCATTATCGACGACTATTCTAGTCAGAAACTGGCAAGCAAAATCAGTGCGTTTTTCCTGATCTTCACGAAGCAACTTTTGAACCACCTGGATCTTGTATGGATACCACTTTAAAATGAACGCAAAGCTTTTTGTACCGTAGACCACGGAATAGACAAATCACGTGATACGGCTCGAGCACTTGCTGAAGAATATTGGGAACTTGAAGCACTCTCCACTACAGCAACGTCTTCCACAGTCTCATTTGCAATTCGTTTCAATCCTCTCCCTGGCAGCACACCCAACTCACTAGTTTCGTCAAATTTCTTAATCATCTTTTTTTAAACCATTAATGGACATAGGCCCATTTCACAAGTTTTTCAAACGTCGATATTCTCTTAGTGCAGCAGAAGCAGTATTGCAATTCTGGTAGAACAACTTCACCAATAAAGCTCGATCCTTTTTGGCTAAAGCCATCGTGAAGAATGACTTTACATTTAATTTCACTGTCATTGTAAAGCTTTTCTAATTTTACATCTCATTTGCATAACGTCTCTGAATAAAAATTCTCAGATAGTTTCTTACACGACCAACGCCATATTTTGACTTAGCGGTCAAAATGTGAACTAATTTTTTTTATTGCAAAATTCTCTTCCCCATGGTCTGTATAACATATATCTCAAGTTTCGTCAAAATCTGATTACCAGAACGGCCGCTATAAGGGTCTAAATGGTGTCACTTTAATTATAACCACCCTGTATTTAAGAATAACGTTGAATAATGATCTTATAGTGCTACGATTCTTATTATGTACACAGTTACTTGGCTCTGTTCCTTCAACCAAAAATTACACCAACAAACAGATCCACTTAATTCATTTGACTGCGGCTAAGTGCCTGATTATAACGCTATCCACACAAATATATAACTTGTACAACATATGGAAATATACTAAGCTGCTAAAACAAAATTGATATGGATAATGATAATGGATAAATTGAAATAAAAAGACTCTTTAACCACAACAGAATACAAAGTGAAACGATATAACCTGTAAACGTTTTTCAAAAGCTTTGCTTTCATCTTTCAGCAGACAAGGAGAACCTCAAGAACTTCTGACCGACTTCTGACAGAACTGACTTGTAATTGAAACGGAGGAGTATACATAGCGAATGAGAGCCAATAAAAAAAGCAGAACTTTAAGTAAATTCAATGATTGGGTAAATTCTCTAGGGCTGTTTTAGATATAGCGAGGAAAAGATGATTTAAAAAGTTCATGTCAGAGGTCACTACCCTCAGTAAAATCGGAAAAACAGGAAGAGTCATCTCCCTACCTTACAATAAGACATTAATTAAAGGGTTAGCTTCGATACTAAAATCATTTAATTTTTCTTTAGCATTTAGCAACCCAAATCAGACAAAACATTTATTGGATAACCCGAAGGACCAGGTTCCACCATTACAGAAGTCAGGCATTTACCAAGCAAAATGTTCCCAATGTTCCATGGTTTACAAAGGTCAAACGTCCCGCAGTATAGAAACGATATTTAAAGAACACTTGGTACATAGAAGGTCCGGCAGATACAACCAGTCAGCCATAGCGAAGCATTCTCTGGACACCGGCCATGATTTTTCGTTTGAAAATTTGAAACTGATCAAGTCAAGTAATAAAAATCACTTGGACTGTTAAAAACTTAGCAATACAAAAAACTGACAAGAAGCTATTATTAAATTCTGACGGTGGCCCCATTAGTGAATCATGTCTGATTCAATGGGCATACCATTTACCCAATCGTTGAATTTACTTAAACTTCCGCTTTTCCTATTGGCTCTCGTTCATTATACAGGGTCGGCACACATTAATATGACCACCTCTCCTCGAACATATTAGGTCGTCCCATGGTATGCAGATGAAAAGTCATTGCATATCATTTAAAGCTGACAACAGCAGACGTGTAGTAGCATTTGTTAACACAGCAATTGTCGCAGTCATGGGCAGAGCAAGTGACCTGTCGGACCTCCAAAAGGGGTTGATCATTGGCTATCAGGCCAAGGGGTGCAGCATTTCAGAAATGGCCACTTTGTGAACTGCTCTAGGGCTGCCGTTGTGAAGGTGTACCGCGACTGGACGAACCAGACAGTTTCAAGCAACCGAAGAGGTGACTGTGGGGCCCCATGGGCCAACGATCGTGGCCAAGACCAATCGGCGTGCCACTGTTGAGCAACTGACACAGCAAATGAACAGTGGAGCCACTAGGCGTGTCAGCACCAAGACAGTGCAACGATCCCTCTTGAGGTTGGGGCTCCGGAGCAGGTGTATGGTAACAGCACCCATGTTGACGCATGTGCATCGCCGAAAACTCCAATTCGCAATGGACTATCGCCATTGGACCTCGGCAGAGTGGCAAAGGGTTGCTTTCTCTGACAAGTCGTGGTTTCTGGTGAACAGAGTGGACGGACGATGAAGAATTTGCTGGGAAGCATCTGAGAACAGGCATCCCGACACCATCGTTGGCAGACGACAGGCTGGTGGGGGAGGTGTGACTGTTTGGCGAATGTTTTCGTGGTATGGTCTGAGTCCACTGATACCACTGGAGGGTACACTGAATGCTGTTCGTTACCTGACGATCGTCGCAGACCAGGTACACCCCTTCGTGTCAACAGTGTTTCCTCAGGGTGATGGCAACTTTCAATAGAACAATGCTCCCTGCCATACTGCCAAAATTGTCCATGATTGGTTCGAGGAGCATGAGGATGAATTCAGGCTACTCCCATGACCCAAACTCCCCAGACCTCAAGCCCATGGAACATTTGTGGGACCATCTCGATCGCCATGTCCGCAAGTTGGACCCTCCAGCTTCCGAGGACTTATTGACTTCCTGCCACGTTGACTAGCTGCAGTGCTTGCTGCCAAAGGTGGATATTCTGGATACCAGCAGGTGGTCATATTAATGTGTCCCGACCCTGTATATACTCCATTTCAATTACAAGTCAGTTCTCTCAGAAGTTCTTAAGGTTCTCCTTGTCTGCTGAAAGATGAAAGCAAAGCTTTCAAAAAACGTTTACAGGTTGTATTGTTTCACTTTGTATTCTGTTGTGGTTAAAGAGTCTTTTTATTTCAATTAATCCAATAAGCTGCTAGATAAGAATTTCTTATACTATTAAAGAAAAGATTAAAACAATAGAATAATCTATATACACAATTATTTTAAATTTCAGCATTTTGTTGGGGAAGTTATGTTGAGCAAAAATTGTCATACGAGCATAGTTCTATTCCAATTAGGTACAAATTAAAACAGATTAAAGTTTTATTAGTGCAGGAACAAATAGGTAAACAAAACCTATGAACTTATTAATATGCATAAGAATATATGATTTAGATATATAACAAGTGCTCTAAATGTCCCTTTGAACCTGAATAGAAGTTACAAATCATCAAATCAAAAACTGGAGCATCGTTATTGTGAATTGCATGACTGTATCAATTATCCATTGGATTAACTATTCCTGAGTAATAATGTCAACTAACAATTTTGAGTTTTTAATGGTAATTACAGGGAAGAGGTAGAACGGGAGGCAAAGCACATAACCGTTCCAACGTTATTTCATTGAAATCAAAAAGCGCCACCAAAGTCTACAACGCCAGGTTCGGAAACTAATGGCTGTTAGTTTTATTGGGCTCTTCCCACTGCTATAATGGCTATGGCTGTGCTAAGCAGCTGCATCCTCCTCTACCGTGCTATATTACCCTGTCACCACTTTGAATAGTTTATTAAAAGTTGAGTTGTTGCATGTTTTTGCAGCACCAAATCCAGCCCAAGTCCTTTTAATCAACATTATAAAGAAAAAAAAAAAAATAAGAATGAAAAACCCTTATAGAAATTTGAGTGTAGTCTCATCCCAAGTCGTTAGTGCTCTAACATGCATCTCGGCAGACCATCGAGAGAGAAGGCCTGCTCACAGAATCATCATATGTTACATCACCAAACGTCATCAATTGTTAAGAGTGTTTCTACCAATAATAAGCCTTAAATTATGACTAAGATGATGTAACAATGTATGGCATTTCAGTGATGAGGCCTTCTCTCTCGGTGTTGCATTAACGGACAGAAAGCAATCATGAGCACTACGACCCGACCACGTGGTTTTGTTTGTTTATTCAGTTTCCGAACCTACAAATGAGAGCAGCTTCACTTCCCATTCTATCTCTTCCCTGATAATCTGCTTTGGTTCAAAAAATAAAAGGGGGGTTCAAACTTTTGTATTCACACTGTATATTTTGGGTGCTAAGAATCCATCTCTCAATTTCAGGCAACTATCCAAAACACCAAAGGTACAAACAAATTTTTTTTTGTCGTATACCAGGTGGTTATAATTAAAGTTCCCCTATAAACTGCATCCTACAGCGCAAACGGGTGAACGGAATGCAACGAAATTTTGTATATGGGCTATAAACGAGATACGCTCACGGAATTTTGAAAAAAAAATTTTAGTTCCAAAATGACCAGTAGAGGGCGCCTTTTCGGGAAAAACATGAAATTTAACACAAACGACCAAAACGGGCAGTCGTTTGTTGTGCTGCAACTACAGCAAAGGCGGGTCTTTACATCGATTATTTTCATGCAGGATAGTGCGCCCCCACATATCCATGGGTCTGAAGGAGCTATTGCTCCAACACTTCACAGAGGAACATGTTATTAGTCGCTCCTTTCCTAATCAATGGCCACCACGTTCGCCGAATCTAACTCTGTGAGATTTCTAGTTATGTTAATATTGTTTCTGTATTCAGTTTTGGTCGTTTGTGTTAAATTTCATGTTTTTCCCAAAAAGGCGTCCTCTAGTGGACATTTTGGAACTAAAAAATTTTTTTCGAAATTCCGTGAGCGCATCTCATGTATAACCCATATACAAAATTTCATTGCATTCCGTTCACCCGTTTGTGCTGTAGGATGCCGTTTATAGGGGAAGTTTAATTATAACCACCCGGTATGTATACTGAATAGGACCAATCAGAAGGGGGGGGGGTGAATGTCGTCCTGAATGGTTACTCAATAAGAAACAAATGCAACAAACCAATCAGATGAATAACAGGATACAAAATTAATCCGGTGAATAACACACATAACCAGTTATTTACTAAGATGTTGGATGAACATAATCCACCCCTTATTAAATAATAGTTTATATGTATTACTCACTGGATTTTACTTACATTCTTTATCCTATAATTCATCTGACTGGTGCTTTTTGTTGTATCTTTCTTATTGGATAACCAATCAGGAAGAACCTGCACAGTTTCTTTTTTCTTGATTGGTTCCCTTTGGAGTATTGGATAATTGTCATATACTGAAAGGTGGATGCTTAGAATCCGAAACATACATCTATGCCGAATAAAACTTGTGGAAAAGTGGAAGGTCGCCTCACAATTTCATCTACTTTGTGAGGATGACTGAAATTTATTTGTATCTTACCAGTTGATGAGCGTGAAAAACTGCCAGTTTCTATTAGTTGTTTTCCAAGTGATGAATTGTCACCAGTCAGTTTTAAGGGCCTGGGTCGTTCGAGTTTTCGTACAGTACGTAAAGCAGCCTTTCCAGTTCGCAAAGGTGTCGCTTGTTGCATAATAGGATTGGACATCATACCCTGAAAAGCATTTTCCTTATGTAAGTTTAATGCAATTTTTCTTCCAATATTTGAAACGCACACACATACACACACGCACAAACCTTAAAAATTTCCACCAGTCATCAATGATGAAAACAAACCTCATTTTCAATGATCGTAAGAATTATAAAAAGAAATAGCCTCAATGAATATAATAAAATATTTACAAACCTGCTGACCTTAAAAAAAATCATGTGTATAGTAATATCAAAACTGTACCGAAACCAATAGAAAGATCTATTGCTTTCTAATATGTTTGATCAGTAATATTAAGAATTACTACTTAAATTTTGGGATAAAAAAGTGTTTAATGAAATTATAATACAGGGTGCATAAGGTATTTGAGGACAGATCACGTCAAGAAAGAAAACGGAGATATAAGTCGAGATAATAACTTTATTATCGAAACATATCATGAGTATACATAAGAAACCTTGTTATATGGCTATTCAATGAATCCGCCTTCAGCTTCTATAACTGCTTCAATGCGAGATCGAAACCGTCGACATGTGCGAATCAAATGGTCATGGTTCATATTGGTCATTACTTGAACAATGGCAGCTTACAATTCATCTTTGGTGTTATAGGGGTGTTCATTGACCTCTCTCTCCACAACGCTCCATATGTAGTAGTCCAACGGATTCAGGTCAGGGGAGTTAGAAGGCCAAAATCCACAGCAAATCAGCTTTACACGGATTTCTCAGCTTGTTTAAGAGCCTTTTCGATCTGAGTAGGCGGTTTTCCCGTGTTTTGTCTGACATAAACTGACCTCTTCGCATAACATACAAGTGATATCTGATGTTATCATGGACAACATTTCTGATTGTTCCTTCCGACACATGGGGATCTTTGGCAAGTGACCTTATGGATGTTCTGGGATTGTCATCGACGGCCTGCTGCACTTGCTGAATAAATTCAGGTGTTCTGAAGTCAGAGCGTGAGGCATGCTTTAGTGACATTGCCATCTTCGGTCTCCAACTCCTTCCGGACTTTGTGGACGAATGATCTTGCGACCTTTAGAAATTGTGATATCTCTAAATCGCTGTGCTCTATCTTTATTGCCACGATTACTGCATGTCTCTTCATGATTTGCGTTACTTGATGGTCTGCCATTTTGCTTTCCGGAAACTGAAAGGACATACAATTTACTATACTGCAACAGTAGCCAAACAAAGGTGTGTCCTTAAATACCTTATGCACCCTGTATACTAAAGTTCCATTCACTTTAGTACATATTTCCCATCATACCAGCTAACATGGAGAAGAAAAACTTTGACAAGAAATTAACCCTCCTGAGGAGGTTATAAGAAAGTAACAGAAGCCCCGGATTCGTGTATTTCTTTTACCCCTTTGATCCGCACTTCCTAACCCATGTTTTTTTCCATAAACAGATTTTCTCGAACTTAATACTTAAAAAATGAAAAACACTGCTATCTTCTAAATTTCTCATAGTTTCCAATCGAATGATATCACATGCGTATCACATTTGAAAATTTAATAGTTTTAAAGACCATGTGACTGTTACTCTCAATGGGACAACTGGGCCCAAGCTTCATAGTAATGTAGACATTGCCTAGAGGAATCTGCATACCGAAGTTCACTCCTTTGCATACCTACGCACCATACAGATCAAAGGTCCCCTGTAACTCCCACTCCATAATTCTATCCCCAATAAAAACCAAAACTAAATAGTGAAGTAGGACATATCTATGGCAAGATATATTCCGAATTTCAACCTTCCACCTCAAAAAGCGTAGAAAACATGAAGGGGACAAACAGATAAACATTGTAAAATCAACAAGTAGCTTCATTCTTCTACAGTCTGTTTCATAATTTATTGGACACTACAAAAATGCAAAACTACGCAGTGGTTTTTGAAAAAACAATCCTATACGTTTACTTTACCATTACACTAACACCTGTGAAAAAATATGTAAACAGCACTGCGTAATAAAATACTATACAATATTTTCTGCGAAAAGTGCATTCCGACTGTTTCACATTTCACTGGACATAATAGCAATACAATAACCTTTGATATGAAAGAAATAGAAAGTGTTCTTAGAACTTAATAGAAGCACAATTGCCCTTTAGAACTTCAAAAACTCGTTTAGGCTTGGAAGAAATTAAGTTTTGGAATATTGTACCAGGCATTGATGATTGAAGTTTTTAGCTCTGAAACTGATGAAAACTGCTTCCCATCTTCATATACCCGTCTAACCAAGATACCCCAAAGGTTCTAAATGGGGTTAAGATCCGGGCTACGTGCGGGCCATGTCATAACCTTGATGTTTTGTTGTTGAAGCCACTGTTGTGTTGCTCTTGATCGGTGACAGGGTGCATTGTCCTGCTGCAAAATCCAGTTCTCTCCACAGATATTCTTAGCAAATGGTAACACATGTTCCTCGAGAACTTCCTGGTACTGCTTAGAAGCCATTCGCCCGGAGACGACTGCTAGTGGTGTTGTTCCGTTGTAGGAAAACCCACTCCAAACCATACCACCACTACCTTGCACACGTTTAGAAAACAGTTTAGGTTCCATCCGGAGATCACGCCAGTAGTTCTGAAAACCAGCGGGTCCATCAAGATTAAATTTCTTTTCGTCTGTAAACAGAACTTCCATCCATTGGTCTGTCCAGCTCATATGATCATGTGCCCATGCAAGGCGATGTTCTTTATGTTGTTGGGTCAGGGGTGGTTTGGCCTTTCTTTTAGCATATTTTACGTGGTCGGTTGATGAGAGTACTCTCCACACAGTTGTGCGAGATATCAAACGGGTAATTGAGCGGCTATTTGTGAGGTAGACTGTCCTGAGTTGCATGCCTGTTTAACAATTGCACGTTTCATACGACGCGTCAGTTTTGGTTTGGGTCCTCGTTTCTTTGTCACTCGTGGGTTTGCTTCCTGTTTGAGAAACCAGGCAACTGTACTTTTAGCTATACCTGTCACAGCAGAAATCTCTCGAATAGACTTTCCATTCCCGCGATGGACGCAAATCATTTGTTTGTCAGCATCACTTAATATCTTTCGTGGACACATTTTCAAGGGTATGATGAACAAATTGAATTAGTCTTGTCTACACATTCTAATGAGCCTATTCCATTTGTAGGGGGGTTGGGTTTTTAACAAAATGGGTGGGAACATTATCAGTTAGTAGATAGAAAACATATGTTCAATGAAATGTGAAACAGTCGGAATGTACTTTTCGCAAAAATATATTGTATAGTATTTTATTACGCAGTGCTGTTTACATATTATTTGTTCACATGCGTTAGTGTAATGGTAAAGTAAACATAGGATTGTTTTTTCAAAAACCACCACGTAGTTTTGCATTTTTGAAGTGTCCAATAAATTATGAAACAGACTGTACTACTTAATAAAATGCACTTTTACAGTTACGATTCAGGAAGACATAACGACTCCTCCTTTGCTTATTCATAAAGTAATTTCACTTTAATATAAGATTTCACCGACCTACAGCTGCTGCATTTATGACTGGATTTTTCTTACAGCCAAAACGGCTTGCTGCTTGGGTGACATATACAGCGACTGGACTAACTGAACCATTGCAAGTAAACAGCATGTAAAGTGCAGAACACTATGTCAGGGTGAACATCAACTGCAAAGATGAGTGCAACAGTTGATGAACTTGCCATCCAGGAGGCTGACAGATAGGAGTCAACATCGGCAGCACAACAAACCCTCTTGTGTGGGGCTGTGAAGTAGATGGATGGTCACTGCCATGCTGCCAAAACGCAAATGACTGCAATTTGTAACTGTCCAGGAATTGGGGTTCTCACGATTGGCAAAGTTCAACGAATCAAGTGGATGGACATTGTTGTATTTAGCAGAAACCTAGATTAGTCTAGATTCCACAATGTGATGTTTTTCATCCGATCCTGAACTGATGGTGAAACTTATTGAATCGCTTCAGGGTTTCCATCGTATTGAACAACAAGGAAGGAAATAAAGAACTCTTTTGAGTGGGTTCCAGTCTTTGATATCGCAAATCTAAATTTACCACACTCCTTATTCGTGACGTTTTAAATTGTTCTGAATGGACTAACAGGATCGGGAAATTTACATGCACTGCTACTGAGGCATCCTTCCCTCATCTCAAGCCACCCGATTCGACTGTAATGAACTTTATCTGGATCGAAGTGTTTATGTGACATTCTTTGAGGATCCAGATCGAAAGGGTGCATGTAAATGCACTGTATTATTATATCCAAAAAATATTTCAATTTAGTTGCAAGTTAATGGATTAAATCATTGAATCAGAATATCTCAAAATAGAAAATTAAATCAAAATCACACTAGAACAGAATCTGAGTTACGATTTGTTTAAAGCTTGTGCTATCGTTTATTCTTAACTACTTCTGGTGTCTTCAGTTTCATGTTCATGCCATTAAAAAGAAGAGATAATAACCCTTCTCTTTTCCATAAAAGTAACAACAAAAACCTTGAATGTACAATCGTCGTCAAAAGTTTTGTCCCAGTACAAAGCACAATTAAAGTAAACATTCCAAAAGTGCGACCCCTTCAAAATACAGTTGAACCCTGATAAATCGTCAGCAGACCACATAAAAATTTCGACTTATCAGGTTTTGGGGTTAACCAGTAAGTTGAAAACGAGACTACATGACCACTACAAAGATAACATGATACTCACTATGTTTCTAAGAATTTGATTAGTTTTAATGAGATCCATATACAAATACAGTACGGACCCAGTAAAATACGCTCCGTTCCAACACAAAATTAATTCCAATGCTGTTTTGGCATGGTTTCCGAATTCTACTTCCGGTCTATAAAAATTTTCGAAAGGGCATCTCTTGGCAATTTTTGCCCATTTATTTTTCATCTGATGACATTTACGTATGTTATATGTATAAATGTTTTATAGTTGAAACGTCAGAGAATTCACTTTTTTCTTGAATTTCCATTACTTTTACATTGACAAAGCAATGAGACAGTGAAGTTTCGAAATCAAAATGGCATCGGCCAATCAGAAGTGTACGACTGCTTCTAAAAACTAGTTTGCAATCATTCATGTAATGAACTTTATGGTCTACATGAACACTTCTTCTAAAAATGAATGCGCAATGGTCATTAATTACTACGTCTAAATATTCTCCCATTGAGCGATTGTGATCAACAAGTTCGATTTGTAATTTTGTGTTCGCGCTAAAATTTGATTTTCACAATGGCTGCCAGCGACTGTGAAAGATTCCTGCATCGTTTTCTTTGTCATGTGAAAGTAAAAATTCAAGTTGAAAAATGAAATAAAGTTTGAACAGGCAAAGCTTGTTTTTTTAAGATAGGTTTTGCTTAAACTAAGGAATTCACTGAAAACAAAATTTGAGTTATCTGAGATTTATTAAAAAATTTGTTTGAGTTAATGAGCAAATTTTCTATTGACTTAAATGCTCTGGGGAATGGGGCTCAGAATATCGTTTGAGTTAACCAGGAATTTGAATCATCAAAGTTCGAGTAATTCGGGTGGTGGCGGCAGCTGAAAACCTTCATTCTAAAAAAACGGCTGCACTTTGTACTGGGGCAAAACTTTTGATAATTGTACATTCCAGATGCAATGCTATGCATCTATCATTCAGCAAGGAAATGCCTGAATACAGGAAGAAAGAAAACTGCACTTTGTTAGAAACATGAGAAAGTCAGTAACCAATCAGAGGTGAAGACCAAGATATGGAGAAAAAGCAAACAATCCAGAAAAGGGACAAAGATAAGGATGATGAAATAATTAAATCAATCCGGAAAGAAGATTTTCTTAATCAATAGGTTTAACCAAAAGTCAAATTATTAATGGGACCAGTCTAAATTTAAAATAATTAACTGGCTTTTTATTTTGTATGGCTAAGCTTTCAAGGTGACCAAGAAACGAATTCTCAACTGACATCAAGAACCAAAATCTTTAGATTTAAGTACGAGCCCAGTTTCTAAAATGTCTTTAGAAACAGTCGATTTATCATTCAATGTGGGCTGGAATGCTCCTTCCATATTTATTTATTTATTTATTTGGACACGTGTCTGCAACTGATCTCAATAACTATTACGGCATGAGGAAAAAATTAACTTACAAGTTTCAGTTTTAAAATAGGTTGGATTTTGTCTTTAGGTTTCCCAAAAAAGGTTTTTAATCGAATTTGGGTTCTTAAAGGCCAATTCCAAAACTGATACGGTATAAACCTTCGATTATTGAAACAGAGAGAAACAAGTTTATTTGGCATTTGGGTAGTTGCATTTCTTCCAAACTGTGCATTCAAGGTTTTAATTTTGTTGCTTTTGTAGGTGGGAGGGGGAGGTTATTTCTTTAATGCAAATTTTCTATCTGCATGGTCTTGCGGTTCTTCATTTTTACATGTTACTCAAATGTCAACATATACAATGAAGTCCTAAAAGCAATGGTAAATTTAATGTCCTAGATAAAAATTTAATGCATAACATTACACAAACTGAATTAGGGGCCTACAAATCTCCTGCATTGTATGGAATAAAAGGGGAGGTAGGGGGAATATTCCTGCAATTATTAATGTCTAATGGAATTAAGATAAAATGAATGAAAAAATTCCGCAACCTTAACTCGAACCAGGGCCCAGGAGTATCTAGCTCCTCGCTTCTACTAACTGGGCCACCGGCAGACTCCAGGTATCCTAAAGGCTGCTTAAGCAGTCAGAATGGAAACCATTGACCAGGCAGGTACTTAGCTCACAGGTTTGGGAATCCCTACTTTCCAAACCATCAGCAAGCTGATGAAAGTGAAAGATTGGAAACTGAAGCTGCGCTTCAACTTTAGGAATTAATATGAAAAAGGAAAGGAATAATTCAGAGACCAGGTAGAAGCAACGAAATAGATGCTCTTGGTCCCTGGTTTGTGACCAGGTTGCAAAATTTTTCCTTTCATTTTTCATCTTATGTAATTCCTAAAGTTAAAAATAGCTCCAGTTTCCAATCTTTCACTTTAAGGACTAATGGAGGAAAATTTTGATATATCCGTCGCTAAAAAGTTGGTTACCAGGTCTGCTACACTGTAAGCTGACATCTTCAGCCCAGGTTCTATAGTGTAGCAGTTATAAGATGTCAGTTTACAATGTAGTGATACGAATAATCAACTTTTTAGTGATGGATAAATCGGAATTTGCTTACATTACATTGAAAATATAAGGGTCGTACAAATGAAAACGAAAATTTGTGTGGGGAAGAAAAAAAATGATATGTAGGATCGTAAGTTTTTGTTTTCAACAACTGCGAAATCCCACATGCAAACTGTACAATAAGTTGCAAGTGTTGCATCCCGTGAGAAAGAACGATAGCTCGCGCTTCGAAGCTCTGCGAGTGATCGCTTCATTCAAACAAAATGGAGTCAACAAAACTGGAACAGAGAGCAGTAATTCTTTTTTGTAACATGTGAAGGAGTCTCAGTTTCTGAAATTTATCATCGTATGCAGAATGTCTATGGAAATGACTGCCTAACCTTCACTCATGTTTGGGCACGGAGCAAGAGGTTTTTGCAAGATGATCAACAAACTGGACAAGTAAACCGTGCCATCATGGACGATTCTAAAGCCAAAATTGACGCAGTCTTAAAGGAAAACAGAAGAGTGACAATCGATGTCGTGGTTGCTAAAACTGGCCTTAGTCGTGGAACTGTTCACTCCATTATCAGAAAAAATCTGCACTGTAAAATCTGTGCACAATGGGTCCCACATCATTTGAACATCAGAACAACTTGCAGTTCGAATGACCATGTCCCTGCAACATTTGACTCGCTATGAACAGGAAGGAGAGAATTTTCTCGACAGAATCGCTACAAGGGATGAAACTTGGCGCTTTCATTTCCAGCCCGAAAGCAAACTTCAAAGTCATCAATGGAAGTATTATGGGTCACCACCCCCGAAAAAATCAAAAGCTATTGCAAACAGCACGGGGAAGGTGATGTTGACAGGTGTTTTTTGATCGCAAAGGCCCGATTTTACTGGACTTTCTTGAAAACTGCACCACAGTCAACGCAGCACGATGTGGGGCAACATTGCAGGCACTGCGTGCGGCCATCAAATGCAAGCAACCTGGACTTCTTACAGAAGGAGTGCTTCTCCATGACAACACGCATCCTCACACCTCAAAAGCAATGGTAGACCTCATCAGAAAGTTCAACTGGGAAGCAATGCAGCATCCACCTTACAGCCCTGACTTTTCCCCATGTAACTTTCACGTGTTTGGAGATCTCAAGAAATATCTGAAAGGCTGCAGGTTTCAGTCGGACGATGAAGTGAAGGAAGAGGTTTTGGAATGGTTCCACACGCAACCGAAAGACTTCTTCCATAAAGGAATTACACGCCTTAACACATTTGGAGAGTATTTTTAAATTCCTTGTATACACTTTAGATAAAATAATTTTCGTTTTCATTTGTACGACCCTTATATATGCTGCTAGTGCATACCCTGCCAACTTTCAGAAAATAAAAAGTAAAATCCTTCACGTTATAGTTAGGCCTATGCAAATTTATATAATCGTATAATTAGGCCTATGGCATGGTTCGTAATCGCATTTTTTCCCGCCATGTGATATGTTATAGTCACATTTGCACACTTACAGAAAGCAAATTTTTCACCCTTCCGTGATGAAGATATGAACAGAAATTGTTTTTAATAATTCTCTCTGAAAGTCTGAAATATTTTATTTTATCAACAATTTCACTCAAGTATTTCACGTTCTTTATCGTGGTCTTCGAGATATTAGGGCTCCACATGGGGCTTGAAATCACGTGTCTAGGCATTTTCAAGTTTTGCCCGCTAGTTGTTTATCTCTTCAGGAATAAAGAACTACATGATGCTCTCGTCCTGATCTACTTTATCCAACTTAAAATTTTACCATAGCCGGCTCGGTGGCCGAGAGCATTGAGGTGCAGGTCTTGCCGCTCTCGTAACCAGCGAGTCGCAGGTTCGAATCCCAACGAGGGCATGGATGTTTTGTCTATTTCACCATCACCCTTTCATCCCAAAGAGCTAGTCTCCTGGATAAAAGGGGAGATGCGGGCTGAAAATCCATCCATCCAAATTTTACCTTGAATTCTCCATTGGATTTCCCTGATCACCCCCTCCAGCATTAAAAAGTTGAACTTCTGACACGAAAGAAAACATTGAAATGATACGTGATGCAGAGGCCTAATATCTCGAAGGCCACGCCCTTCATCATGGAAAAACTAGTCCTACTTTAAGAATTTAATTTCCGTAATAATGTATTCCGTCGCCTACTTGTGTAGGAGAGGATTCAACATTTCACCAACTGGGAAATTATGGAAAAACAAAATCCTTTATACAGGGTGAATACAAAAGTCTGAACCCCCCTTTTATTTTTTGAACTGAAGCAGATATGTCAATTTTCATGAATCCAATGAATAGGAAGTTGTGGGTGGCCTATCCCATGGTGCACTTTTCATCATCCCAAATATGCAAATTAGGACACATTCAAAATTTATCTCAAAAACCGTAAAGGATAGAGAGAAAAACCCAATTGCAAACTTGTTCAGCATAAAAAAACAAACAAAACAAAAAAATCATCCAAATCGGACTAACCAATCACCCACAATCGTGTGACCATGTTGACCATTTCCGGAACAGCTTGCCATCCTGGAACTGTTCTGTCTTCTGTGTGCTGAAACATGCCTTTTATTTGCTTTTTCGCATGAAAGTGAATGCGAGTATGGTAATTTATGTTAATTTTTTGATTTGCATCCTTTACATGGTGGAAATATCAACATTCAGTTTTCCTTGTGCAGTGTGACTGTTTGTAAGCTACAAACAGTTCACCACGTGATTGTGGGTGATTGGTTGGTCCAATTTGGATGATTTTTTTTTTTTGTTTTGTTTGTTTTTTTATGCTGAACAAGTTTGCAATTGGGTTTTTTTTCTCTATCCCTTACGGTTTTTGAGATAATTTTGAATGTGTCCTAATTTGCATATTTGGGATGATGAAAAGTGCACCATGGGATAGGCCCCCACAACTTCCTATTCATTGGATTCATCAAAATTGACATATCTGCTTCGGTTCAAAAAATAAAAGGGGGGTTCAGACTTTTGTATTCACCCTGTATAAAGTGTAAAAGCGTAAAATGGTATTAAAAGCGTAAATTTTACGTGTAAAACATAAAAGTCGTTTAATATGCTAGTTTAAGTTTTATCTTTATTTTCCATATATATAAACAAGTCCTGAACTAGTATGAGCCTTGGTATACTAAAATATAAGTCTACCAAAATTTTTTACATAATATGCCAAATACTCAATACAAGAATTTGAGATCTATTACTAGATACAGTACAAGCAGATGATATTTTAAATTTTAAAAACCCTCATCATTATAATTGAGAATTTTCATGAAATTTAATAGTTTCTCAATATGGATAAAATTTAAATTTATAATATAAAAGAAATTCCTGTCCTCGTCTACAGATTTCAAACTCATTTTTCTAAATGAAGCTTAGATTAAACGATTACCTTACATCAGGCAAAAGAATAAAGGATACGCTAATCAATGATCATTTAGTAGTGATAAGAAGAGTAATGACCCAAGTTAAGCTGAGGTTATTCATTTGCATATAAACATGAATTCAGAAACAAAAAAAAAAAAAATTCCTTACTGAATTTTATAATAAAGCAGAATTTTAAAGTTGGAAAACATGCCAGAATTTACTTATAATGAAAATTTCATTATTTGTTTGACAAATTAAAAAAAAAAAAAAAAAAAAAAAAAAAAAAAAAAAAAATTTGAAACACAAAAATTTTCCCTCATTAATCCAGATACTCAATTGATGAGAAAATAGGAAAGATGAGAGGGAGACTGATAAGACCTACATTACACATGGCTATTATCAAACTAATTAATATGTAGAAACTAAGCTATGATTCAGTTATATTTTAATTTCACACTAAGCCATGAAATCTTTATTTTTTATTAAAGTGAATTTTAAAAACTTATTTTTGTTTGTTTTTTTTTTTAAGAGTTCCTTAAGAAATCCTTGTGCCTGAGAAAATGCATTAACAATGCAAATAACAGAGTATTTATTAAATAATAATGCAAATTTAAGTATTTAGAATGAAGAATAATCTTCATGTTTGTTCCAGTGATAATTTTCTTTAAATACAGTCGGGACTATTGTAAAGTTAAATTCAACATTACACATTAATGTTACAAATAAACATGAAGATTTTCAAGCAATTAAATAATAAAATAATTTGTATTCATAGCTCGAGGTTATGAGCAATTAATTTCTTTTTAATAGCAACAAAAAACTCTAATAGAGAAAAATAAATAAAAACCACAAATGAAGAAGACACTAAAAAAGCTTGAAACAACATAAGAAGTGAACATACCTCACCCCAATAGGGAGATTCCATTTTCTTGATTCAGATTAACTGAAAGTAGAGAAAATTGATGCTTCACATTTCACATGTGATCTCTAAACTACAATTATGTAAACGTCAAGTCACCAAACCTTCAGCCCATACTCAATTGTGCAATGGAAGTTGAAAAGAATCCAATGCATCTAAAATAAGGCTAAATGAGAGGAACCAATAGGAAATGATCAATGCAGATGACATACATAGCAAAGAAATATGCATACATGGCAAAGATCATTACAATTTGAATCCATCAACCAACTGAGACAATCACCTCCCTCCGACATTCAGGGCAAAACTGGGTAATGTTACGAAAACAAAGTACACCAATTCCATTTGTTTACAATTGTTGATTGTGTGAAAATAGTAGCGTGTCTGTAATATGATCTTTTTGAAAATCGGAGAAGATAGCAATTTTCAACTGATGATTCACCTGAATCTGTCTGAAGGGGGGAAACTAAAATAAGTTATCTATGGTTCTTGAAAAAAATAAAAAATAAAAAAAAATAACAGTAAACAAAACAAAAACAAAAACACCAAAACTGCTAAATGAACGCAAAAATTACAAAAATAAACCGACAAAAACAAAAACAGTTAAGATGCTTGGTGAGGAGCAAAAATTAGATGAATTTATTTTTAGATGGCTTAATCAGGCTCTCTTCTCACGTCACTGTGTTTTAGTAGCAGTTGCTGTTGACTCTATTCAAAAAGATGAAATTCCAGCAGTGAAAATTTTTGCAGTTATATTTTACTGAATACGGTTTGAAATATTTTACTCAAAAGTCTTCAATAAAACAAAAAAATATTTAATTGACAGAAGGAATATTTAAATTCGTCTGTGTAGGCCTGACAATTCATAAACTGCAATCTAGTTTAATAAAGGACTTGATCTCATTTACTCAAGTGCTTGCTTCCATTTACACAATCAACATGAGGAAAAAAAAAAAAAAAAAAAAAAAAAAAAAAAAAAAAAAAAAAAAAAAAGTTGTAATCAATGTTCTTTTGACCTTTTAACACTTATATTAAGGTGAGGTTTAGTTTTTTTTCCCTCTCCAATTACTATTTCAAGATACTGTATCTGATTGTGTAATATTTAAACATTAGGTTACTTTGTTAGATTATATTTTAATTATCTGCTTTTATTACTGACAGGGTACATACAGAGTGGGCCAAAAGTCCGTTACCACCTATACAATTTCAAAAGGAGTGGAGATATAACAAATCTGTTGCAGGCAACATATAGGAAGTTAGGTAGGGGCTAAACAATGCTGGTGTCAAATTTGACCTTTGACCTCAAATTTTGCACCTTGCAAGGTTAAAATCGGCATTTTGAGCTCTACGAGTGTACAATCGGAAATTTTTCTCTAACTATAAGGGTTACAAAGTTGCAAGGTGCAAAATTCGAGGTCAAAGGTCAAATTTGACACCAGCATTGCATTTAGCCCCTACCTAACTTCTACATGATGCCTGCAACAGATTTCTTGTACAGTAAAATCCTGTTACAACGTATCTCACTTTAACATACAATTCAAACTAACATACAAATCTGAAATCCCCAGCCGAAATCTAGGAGTTTTAATGCTAAAGTTTCAGTTTAACGTATTTCGAATTAACGTACATTTCAGATCAACAAACTAATTTTACGTTCCTCGGTTAAATTATCCCTTCATTACAACATACATCATTCGAATGTCTTGCTCCGACCGGTCAATATGTTAAACAGCCCAAGCAAAAGTGGCATGATACGTCATCACTTAAGCCAAGTTCACATTTCATCAGTTGGCCCGTGTAGCATATATAAACCCGGAAATCTCTGCACATATCTCAGTTGGAACTCATACTGGACGGCAACAAGGCTTCACTTGAGGGACGTTTGCCCATTATCAATACTCTAAGATCATACCACCTTTTGTTTATTTTAATTTTAGTACATGTACATTTCTCACTGTGTACGTGTATTAACATGGGACAAAAGCAAAATGAAATCGAAAGTGACCAGGCAGACTAAGATGAAAAAGGCCATTTAGAACCAAAGGTAATGCCAGTCTCAACTTTAAATTATGGAAAGAAAGAAGGTTGATGAAGTTCATGACTAGTATCACATTAATAACTGAAAATAAAAGAATAAACCAAAGTGATACGGAAACAGTGTTATTTATTTGCCTTACACGTTTCTACATAATGTCATCGTCTATGAGTGTTACAAAGAAATTACAGAGAAAGATGCCCTATATCCGCCCTGGTTTGCAGACCGAATGGAACGCTCATCCGTCTCATTGGTT
>JAHWFO010013852.1:0-30143 GCA_023313115.1 Rhysida immarginata
TTGCCATGCTACAATGTGGGATTGTTGGAGTGAATTTGACGGAAACTTTACTGTCATCGTCATCCACCTTAAAGAGAAGAAAACAAATAAAAAAAATATTCTTTTTTTAAATTGAGCATTATCTGTTTACATGGTTTGAAAAAATAAAAATCTATGCACCTGAAGAAATGAACCAATCATAATAAAATTTCGCGATCTTAACCTTATTATCTTGTATGCAATTTGTCACAATTTTTAACCAATAAATAAATAGCCACAACTGCAGCGCATAGTTGGTTTGGTTTATTAGAAATTTTGGTGTCGACTACTGAGGTCATTTTGCGCCTTTTTATACAAGTTATATTTGTACGCAGCCCGGGAAAAACACAAACATCCATGCCCACGGTGGGATTTGAACCCACGACCAGGTGGACACGAGAACTAGAAAGCCTATGCCCTAGATCTCTCGGCCACCTGGCCGGCGCATGGCAGTTGTCATTCTTCATGACATAAGGTGTGTTTCAAATTTATAGGGACGTTCAACAAAAACAAAAGTGACCACTTAGTTACCAAATCCACATATATTATAAATCAGTCTGTTGGAGCGTTTGTCCTTTTACAACTCAGGAAAATACTCAACAAACCTCCACGAAATTTCTATGTACGCAGTTAAAGTTAGTGTGCCCTATTTAGGTTACTTTTTATACCATGTTTATATCAATTTATTAAGCTATTCTTATTTTTTGTACAGTTGAATAGACTTCAAAGAATGTTACTAGATGGCGATGCCAGACGGCGCACTTCTATAGTACATAATTTAACATTAATACAGGGTGTCCATAAAAGGTCTGACACATTTTATCTGTGTATTACCAAAAAAACTAATAAACATAAACTTATTTCAATATATGAAACTGTAACTGAAAAAGTGGCATGGGTACATGAGCCTGTAACTTTTGAACTAATGTACAATGAGCTCTAACTTATTTCAGTTTCATTATTACAAACTTTCATGAGATTTGGAGAGGGTCGAGTGGGACGCCTCTGATGAGTTGACATGGAATGACCCTCAACCTACTTGCTAGATCTGGCCCCTATGAATTCTTCCGTTTCCCAAGATGATGCTTAGCTAACGTTTATTTCAATTAAAAATTTCATGCAAAACAGACAAATTTAATCTCTACGCAAAATTCACACACAAATGTATCTTTCTATGGAAAAATCAAACACAAACTTCTCACCTTGATGCCATCTTCTTCAACTACTTTCAGCTCTTCTAACGTCAGAGGATGTTCAGGATCATTAATATTCCTGATTAAGTTTATATTCGGAATTAAGGCAAAAACAACAACAATAAAATTGTATAAACTCAAATATGCAATTAATTTTATTATCTGAAGTACCTGGTCTTTATAACTAAAGTTCCATTTTGACATGGCCATAAAAAAAACACTGTACCAAAAGCTATAATACTTGGTAATATTATACAAGAGGGCAAGGGAAGTTCATACCCACCAAAAAAAAAATTAGTTCAAAAGGTCACCACCAGCATAGAATGGCGCTCTATGCAATATTCGTATACGAAATTAGACACGAAGACACAGGTTTAACAAGTCTTTAAACGCTACTAAAATTAGTTACAGGGCTCCACCATTAACTGAAAGCAGGTTACACCGGATTACTGTCTCTAATTTCGTATACGGATATTACATAGAGCGCCATTCCATGCTGGTGGTGACCTTTTGAACTAATTTTATTTTGGTGAGTATGAACTTCCCATGCCCTCTTGTATAATATTACAAGTATTATAGCTTTCGGTCCAGTAGTTTTTTTTATGGCCATGTCAAAATGGAATTTCAATTTGCTCAGTTTCTTTTTCGACGAAAAAGGACCCATACTCCTCAACTGGCTAGAACAGGTGAAACAGTTTAATACAGAAAGAAACTGCAACACATTGCTGAAGCCGAAACACCCACAGAGAGAAGCTCTCGAAATGTATAATGCTGCTCCAGGACAATGCTAAGCCACTCGTGGCTAAGAAGACCATCCACCTGCTGGAAACATTTCAATGGGAAGTCCTCAAAAATCATCCGTACAGCCCCGACATCTCCCCATGTAACTCCCATATTTTCGGTCCCTTAAAAATATTATTGACAGGTCATCGGTTCACCTACAACAAGGAAGTGCAGAACACAGTGGAAAAAGGATCCATATGCAACCCAAGAGTTTCAACACTGAAGCCATCTTTGGCTTCTTACGCTCTGGCGTCGTGTTACACATTAACTTTATGTCAAATATTCTGTACTTAAAATATTCGCTAGATATGACCGTAGTCTCCTTTTCATTTGGGTACCCCTTATATAAATTGATTTTAATATAATAATAATAATAACACTATAGAAAAGGAGGATGGACGGGTAAGGCGCTAAGAGGTGTTTTGGTACATCAATGTAATTTATCAAAGGATATCAAAAATTTCTCTGCAGTCGATTTTATCGTGGATGTCGTCGTCTTGTTCGTCAGCCGTGATCTCTCGCTCTTTAACAGACTCGATAGTTTCTGGGTTGATATTCTCAAGTGTAGAAGAGAAAACCATCCTGATGCTTGATTCCAACTGCAAATGAAAAACTACTTCATCAACTATTATTATTATGTGTTGGCTTGCGTCACCTACGACTAATCCAGATGCTCTCGGTCGGCCAGTGCTGCCGCCAGGAGGGTATACAACGAAAATCGCTACCACATCGCGAGGGAGAACTAAAGTTAAACCTGTTTTTTTTGTTTTGTTTTTTTTTGTTTTTTTTTTACCCCGGAGCCGGCCGATTTCTTTTGTTCTGTTCGGAGACCAAAATAGAATGTTGCAAAATAAAAAGTTAAAAAAAATGGATTTTTGAGGAAAACATACAGATAAGACATGAGTGTGATTATTTATTCTATTTTTATATTCTGTCCGTTTGGACACTAAAATATAGCGATGTAAGTGTAATTTAGATTTTAAACCAAAATCTCACGAGCAAAACTCCTCATTCAATTTTGGTGGCTTTTGTAAATTTTGTAATTATTTTTGTTAATTTTGTAAATAAAAAATTTTTTCTTAAAAATAGATTTTAGCAAATCCCACGCCAATAACACGGTTTGAAGTTGCTGCCATTTTGCTATCGAAGATCTGAAAATCATTCACGTTATCATTTATATTTATACGCCAATTTGCCACTAGGCGCTGCTAGTTAAAAAGTAGCCTAGCGCTCGGTCCCTATAGGGTGCGTTCGGCCCTTCTATTTTCATGCTGGAAGGTTCGGCCGTAGCCACCGATAAGAAAGGGGGAGGCTATGGTTCGGCAAATGCTTGGTCGGCACTAAGCCCCAGCCTTCGAGCATGAAAATAGAAGGGCCGAACTATTTTCATGCTCGAAGGCCCCAGCGCTGATAAAGGGGGAGGAATTCTACCAAAACATCATTTTGACGTAATCAGCAAGGAAGCGATAAAAAAACGGTTTGAGCTCGCCCGCTTTGAGCTGTTACCTGAAACAAAATGGCAACATAATTTAATTCTTTCCGAATAGTGATATCCGGCTTCAAAATTGCAACAAATTTATTATAACTGAATAAATTATTTTTGAGAAAATGGACTTATTTATGGACAACAAATAATCCCAAATCAAACACTTATTTCTGGACAGAGGGGATAGTTATTTTTAATTGTCAATTATTGTTGAACATCTCATGCATTTATAGCGCATCTTTTAAAAGCAATTTCAGTATCGCTAATGTCATAGTTATTTTTGGTGTTATTAATAAATGAAAGTTTTTAAGTGGTATTATGCTTTTAGTCTTGAATAGTAGAAATGATTTCTTTTTTCTTTACTTCAAGATATGCCACAATCATTTGCACCCAATCAATACTTAAAAGAAAAATAACATTATTTAAAAAGGAAGAATAGCAATATTAATTGATACGATATAAATTTATATATTACACAAAATATATATATATAGTTAGTTTAGCTTAAACTAATAAACACGAAAGCCTCAATAAAATATTACAATATATAAATATGAAAAAGCCAAATGTTAAGAAAATTAATCTTGTTTTGAAAAGCTGTTTTATATTACAGCAAAATGTTTAGAAAATTATTTTTATATATACTAAAATATTTCCAAATATTTAAAATGATTTTTCAAAAATATTTACACTTTATACAATTTTAAAAATCGTGTATTATTTTATTTTTATTTGAATAAAATATATAACTTAATTACATATTTATTTCTTAAAAATGCGATATTTCACAGTTTTATTTGTATCAAATAACCCGAACAATTATTTTTTAAACTAAATTCGATTTCTTTGTAATTGCATAAAGGTGGGAAAATATGCTAAGAATGCACACGCCTGAAAGTGAAGCTATTTAATCATTTTTGACAAATGTAAAAGTTCGGTTTAACAAAATTTATGCAAGACATTCAAAGGCATCGATTGTAAAATCAACAAATTCTCCAATTGCTTTGGACTTAACATGGTCCTTATGGTCGCATCATAAAATAAAAAAAAATAATTACGTGCTAATCATCGCCTGATAACTACTATCGAAATGATAGAGAAGATAACTTTAAAAATTTTTTAGTAAAAATATTTGTAGTACTTACAATTTTGTAGTAAGTTACAATTGTGATGTCTTCAAAAATATTTACGCCTGGTGTGTGATTCTACTATGCAGGAGTCTGATAGACAATCTGAATCTGGTACTGTCTGACACTTCTCACCTTATTTATCTGGTATAAAGCACCAATGGGAGGCCAGCGCCAAATCTCGAAACCGCATTGGTCGTCTCGTCTAGTGATTGACTGGTGATTTTGACTTAACCAACTAGTGATGGGTTTTAATAACAATTGATTGCCGAACGCAATTGATCTGTCGAACGCACCCTTAGATCACGTTGGCTTCGGCCATGGGCGGACGGGGCTACACCTATGACCAACGATATGAAATGAGTAGATCGCTCATGAGTAGAGTGCCTTTATAACCAGAGTGTGGCCTTGAGAGGCCAGGCATCCATATTGTGTCCAATCTGTCTATAGATTAGTGTAGCAGAAACGAGAAATTTTGCACTTTTGGCATTAAAAAACCCTCGAATTAATGGAGTGAATCAATAAATCGAAAATAAAAGTCCACTTTTAATTATTAGATGTAATAAATTCAACAATAAACTGAAAAAATGTAAATTAAAATTTATTTTTTGTTTTTTCCATTTTTTTTTCTTCCCATTTATTATTTCATTATTAATCATGTCATAATTTTTTTTAATAAAATGTATAACCACCTTATCAAAAATTTTATTAAACATTACATAATTAAAAAATAAATCAAGGAATTATTTGAAAAAATGATAATTTTTCGTTACTGAAAAAAACGAAATAAAATAGATAAAGAAAAAAATAAGGGCCGATTTATTCACTGAATTTTAAAATAAATTTAACTACAAAATACAAATGAAATTTAAAATTTTAAATATGTAAAACTGAAAAGTTAATTTCATGACAATATGGTATGCATTGCCATACTTTTGCTATGATAATTTCTGCATTTTTCTGTTCTTTAACAATAAGTTTCTTTTTTTTTAACACCAAAGATTTTTAAACGTAAAACAAATCGCCTAATGAATTTGCCTTTTATGTTTGACAACGAGGGAATGTAAAGTTTGCAATTTTATCGCTATTTTTTAGTGTTTCTATAATAAACTTCTTGCATTGAACATTAGGCTCGAGAAGAAACTGCTCTAATTGCCGAAACACTGTTTCCAATTCCGAACAGAGTGAAAAAGTAATATCATTTATGTAGTACATTGACTCTGGTTTAAATTCTCTCAACGAAACTAACTGACACAATGGAAAATATGCTGCAGTTTTAGATCCAAGTGATTTTACACATGTTACTTTATACAGATTTGACACATACATATGCTCAGAGTTTCTGTAGATGCACCTCCATTTTGACCATCACTTATAATTTCCTCATGAATTTGTGCAACTGAAGTAGAGCTGAAATGAAACATAAGAATAATTAAATTTTAATAATGAATATTTAATGAGAATCACGTTTATAATAAAACCATGATCAGGGCGTCTAGCAAAACGGTTCCGTAAAATTCCCTGACTTTTCCCGGTTGACGCGTTTTGTTTTCTCTGAACATCGGCTGCAAAAAAACTATTTTTATAGAATATTAATTGATATTTTTCAAATTTTTTGTTCCTATTTCGCATATTTTTGCTGATTTTGTAAAATTCCCTGACTTTTCCCGATCGCTAGTCACCCTGATTATATATATATTACATATTAATTATGCAATATGTTTTCAGCTTTAGAATACGTATTTACCTTGGTAACTCTAATTTTTCAGCTTTTTGGGATTCTCCAGGAAATCGTTGCTTTGGTAGTTTTCTCTTTTTTTTTGTGGTTTTGTGTGGTCAAACAGCATTCATCTTCATTTTTTTTCCCGTCGACTCTTATCTTTTTCCCACTGATCTTCATCAATGTTAGTAGGAGAACGCCGATCTGAACTCTACAGGATACCTCTCTGCTTCAATTTTGTCCGTTGACGCTAACATTTCGAACAAGACATCCAACTGGGTCCTGAATGGCGGCTAAGGCCGGACAACGAACGTCATTTCGGGCCATCCATTTTTTCTCATCAAAACGACTCCTTTTTGACGTAGACCGGGTGGAATCTCGTCTCGCTTTTACGGTTTTTCCTGCAAGATAACAAAAACAAAGATTGCCTCCGGTAGGATTCTGTTAACATGGCCTACAATAATTGCCTCGTACCAGAAGAATGCGGTGAGTTATGCCATAATCTCCAAGACTCATTTCCCACAGATAGCTGACTCTTATTTGCTGCAGCTCGTCCACTCGATTGCTTTACGGTGTTGTTTATTCATTCTGGATTCGGATCCACTGCGGAAAACTCAAGGGTCGCCGAAAGCCACGCACCATTCCACTGGCCCGTCAACAACTATGTTTTCCCGACGAAAAACTATTTCCAAATTTCTTCTAAAGCCATGACTACGCATTGTTACCGACGAAGCGCGCTTAACATTGTCTACCCGGGTAAGATACTTTCTCGACGATAACAATGACGTGGTTAACTTGAATAGAAAAATAAATATTTTGCTTATATTATATTTGCGCTGTCAGTTTTTGTTTAATAAACACTTTTTCCTATTACTCGAATCTTTTTCAAACAGTTTATTTACATTACACTCTTTTTAAACGCAATCATTGCAGGACTCTTATCACAAGCATCGTTTTTTTCTTCCTTTTTCCAGGCAAAAATTGTGGAAATATCAATAAACTATTTTCCATTTATTTGTTAGCTTCATGTAACGCCAAAAAGCGTCAAATCCGTTTTTGGCGCTACAACACACACACACACACACAGACACACATACACAGACACGCACACACACGCACCACACTAAGCATGCCCGCACATAGGCAATTAGCAAAAGCTAACTCGCAACGTAGCTTGGGCGAGAGGCGTTTGCAATCCCCGGATCATCATACAGGGTGATTCAGTCAATTTCTGACCATTTCACTCGAATGACGTGCATTAGGGATAAACAATTGAAAGAATATGAGCGCCATATCGAATTTCTAAATAGTTGGAGTTTGTATTGTTGCAACGGAACTGCATGAAAATCGTATTGCTGAAAAATGGCGCCCGCTTTATCAACAGAGCAGAAATGCAAGGTTGTCGAATGGTATTTCGAGACAAAATCACCTGTAACCGTGCAAAGAAAATTCCGGAAGGAGTATAAGTGTCGAGACGCACCAGGCAGGCAAGCAATCATGGATTTTGTCAAGCAATTTCGTGTTACTGGCAAGAAAAAAGGCGGGAGCGAAGCTCGTGTTCGAACGGCCGAAGTTGTCGAAAATGTTCGCACAAGGTTGGTCGATTCCCCTACCAAAAAATCTGTTCGCCGCCTATCCATTGAAGAAGGGCTGTCGTATACCATTTTGAGAAAGGATTTACACCTGTTCCCGTATAAGATCCATGTTTATCAGGAGTTAACAGACACTGGAAGACAGAAGCGACAACAATTTGCGATGGAGTTTGGAGCAGAAATGGAAGCCAATCAGCACATTGTGGACAAGCTGTGGGTGTCAGATGAGGCCTTCTTCCATCTGTCAGGTGACGTTAATAAACACAACGTTCGTTTTTGGGGTTCCCAGCACCCTCATGAGATCCATAAGTCACCTCTTCATCCACGAAAGGTTATGGCTTGGTGCGCGATTTCCAAAAGAGGCATCATTGGTCCGTTCTTTTTTCAGGGCACCGTAACGTCACAGGCTTACCTTAACATGTTTGAAACCTTCTTCATCCCCGAGCTGCGAAGGAGGCATATACCGCTTCGACATCAATGGTTTCAACAGGAGGGGGCTAGGCTTCACACCACTAATGAAGTGCTAGACTTTCTCAATCAGAAATTCGGAAATCGTGTCATTTCAAACAGATTTCCAGATTGATTCATCTGCTATGGTCTAACCAAGTAATACATCTGCTATGGTCAGATGAATCTGCATTCACATTAGTTCCCATCGCAGAACGTCTTTATATCTGGGGAACATTGGCGGTAGTGTACAATGCAAAGTCAAAGGATGTTACCTTCCTCCAGCCTCTCTGAAAGAACTTCAACAGTGTCTGCATGAAGAATGGTTGAACATCCCATTAGAAACAACCCAGGAGTTATATTCTAAAGTGATATTATTATTTACAACACAGGGGTTATATGCGTCCATTCTAAGACGGATTAAAACTATTTTGCAAGCAAAACACAGATCTACACCCCTATTAATTATGTTTTCCTAGAAGTTTCGCGTTATTTTGTCGCCCTTCTTGTTCATTATTAGGTAGAGAGGCGCAGCCGAGGCAATGAGCGTGTTTGGGTGTTGAATACTTGTTGGTTGTCATTTGTTGACGATCTTGTGCTCCATGGGTCTTCTTGCATTAACCTTCAGCATGCACTAGATCGGTTTGCAGCCAAGAGTTGAAGAGGCTGGGATGTGTGTGGCTAAGACTGAGCTTCTGGTCTCCTTTCAAGACAGACTACGTAGAACGCTCTCCCTGTTAGGGGAGCTCCATTGAGACAGATGGAGAAGTCCAAGCATCTCGGAACTGCATTCAGGAGTGATGGGCAGGAAGACAGAGAATTGGATGCTCGAGTCGGGACAGCAAGCGGTATCAAACGCGAACTTGGCGATCCGTGGTAACAAAACGTAAGCTAGGAAACAAATTTTTCAGATCTAACTTTGTCCCCTTTCTCACTTATGATCATGAGTTTTGGGTAATGGGCATATAAACGCGATCGCAGTGCAAACGGCTTAAGTGCGGACGTATCCTACTACATAGAATGCACAGCAGCACAGTAAGGGCGTCTTTAGGTACTAATAAAGAAGAGAAGGGAAACATTTTTCTACAACTAAGTATTTTCCTTCTCTTCTTTATTAGTCTATTCTCATCCACAGTTTCTTGTGAGTCTTCAGATGTTGTGCCGCTACACTTCACCCATCCTAAGAAGAACACTCTAAAAGGTATTTGGTATGGCCACATGATAGGGATGCCGCAAATTGGTATACCTAGGCTGCTGCTTATCTACTAGGGTTCGGACCAAGCGACTACATGGAGAATCTGGTTTGGAGTCGCTTGGATATTACCATTACTGAGATGTGTCTGATGGCGGAAGATCGCGATAATTGGAGATCCTGCATGGGACATAGAGACAGGTTTGAAAAGTGCCCAACCCCTATATGTATTGTTCAAAATTATATTCCAGGCAAGGTGATAATATCTAATTGTTCATAGAATGCCCGGCATATTTATGAATACTGTACAAAAATCGCTATATATAAAAAATATATTAGAATAATTAAAGTCATTTTTATCATTCGAACGTTTTTACTCGATAAAAAGTAAATAACATTGTTTTGCAATGTGTTTAATTGATAATACCAGGTCGTTGTCACTTAGAAATGTGCAATTCAATGTTGTCATAAGAACACGAGGCACGCGCAAACACTGAAAATGTCGTTAACAATGTAAAAAGATGTAATACACCTTTGGATCACCCGGTATTTTGAAGAAACATAAATGGAACGAAACTGTAATGCGCGTGGTTCGCTTGATTGTTGTCGTGAGTTCATGTTATTTCTGTCGCGAGTCCTTGTTATTGTTGTCACACTCTCGAGAAGAACAAAATCAGTTTTAAATTTGAGCTTAAAGAAATTGTATTTATCGGATTTTTTGCATTATTGAGTTGGCAACACTGTTTAGAAGCAAAAATGGCCTACTGCTGTGTTCCCTTCTGCAAATCGGATGCTAAGTGTCAAGGCGTCAAATTGGCAATCGGGACAAGGCAGACGGAAAAGAAGGCCGGGGTAAGAAGCAAGGAGGACTAAGGCCTTCGCAGATTAAGACGAGGCCTTCTAAGAAGCAGGAACCCACCCGCTGGAAAAATAGAATAAGTGGAGAAAGAGAAGGTGGGATGGAGAAAAATGATTGGCGGCCTTACTGCGCAAAATCGGCGCAGAATCCCCCGACAAGGTTTAAAAGGAAGAGGATGAGAGAAGGAAATCAGAAAGTGCGAGGTCGACAGCCGATGACAACTCGAGGAACCAAGGCGAGATCTTCACCCGACGCTTGAGACAGTTGAGAATATAAAACAAGCGAAGTAATAGAAGGGGGAGGTTTCGTCTTCCCCCTTCAATCAATCTTCTAATTTCAAGGTATAACCATGGAAAAAATGGTTATGTTGGTTGCTGACGGGAATTTTTCCGTCAGCGAATTAATGAAGCAGATATATGCTGAGACAGGGATTCCTCCGGTGTTAGCATCAGAGGAGCCCGCTTTTCAAGTTCTTCAGAGGCTATCGAATACAGAATGGCGATTGCTCTGTAAAAAAGGAGCAATTGCAGATCGCGTCGTTGACGTGGACAAGATTAAAGTGGGCAACACCAACGTCCACTTTTATCATGCTGATCATGGGCACCTGAATATCACAGTGAAGGGTGTGTCCCCGTTACTCTCGACTGCATATGTCGCGTCGGGGTTCGGCGAAGTGCGTGGCATCTTTCGACCTGAACATCCGGATACGCCTCGTCTCCACACAGGAGATCTAGTTTTTGACATGTGTTTAGAGAGGGACATTCCTGACTCTTGTAATTCACGGGGACAAAGTGTCTGTGTCTTACAAGGGTCAGAGGCAATGCTGGTGGTATTGCAGAAAGCCATCACACGTCAGGAGGGATTGTCCCCTCCTGAAGAAGTGCGACCACTGCTCCAAGAGCGTCGGCAAATACCACCGTTGCCCAACGAAACCTTGGAGCACACAGCAGCACCTTCCCCTTCGCCCCAGCAGTCACCGAAGATGGCACCGCAGGTGCAAAAAGAGTCTAGAACTCTTCGTGCCCCATCATCTCCATCCCGTTCAGTTTGGAGTGGCTCTACATCGGCTCCTCCTCTTCCTCTGGACGAGCCACATGCGATGCTACCACCCCCTCCTCCACCTCCTCCAATCGTTGAAGACAGCCTGTTATCGCTTCAACCTACGACAGACGTCGATATGCATGAGGACCGCAGCTCGACGGAGGTAGTGTCTCCAGCCCTACCGGACTTTGATGACTCTTTGGAGAAGGAGGAATTTCCTCCCCTCCCTCCTCCATCTTTTCCGGCGTCTCAGCCAGTGGGGCTAGTGGAAACAACATCTGTTCAAGGAGGAGTGTCATCTTCGGCTCCAGGACCGAATATGTCCACATCGTCGACGGCGCAGAGTGGGTTACCTATATCCAAAAGCCCGCGAAAAAAGAAGCCTCGCAGAAGCAGCTAAAGGGACGAGACAAGATCCTCATCATCGGGAAGGGACAGCAGCTCGAGTCAGCGACATGAATCGTCGTACCGGGCACGTTCACCCATCCGAAGGTGTTCGAAGGCTCATTCTACATCCTCGAGAACTTCGTCATCTTTGGATAGGGGTCAACGTTAATTACCCAACTCCTCAGCATGAAAATTATTTCACTGAATGTTCGTTCCTTTGGTTCGTTTTTTAAGCAGTCGATGATTTCAACGTTTATTGCCCTGTATAGACCAGACATTCAATTATTACAGGAAGTCAAGTTGGCCCCCTCGCAACAATATTATAATCTGGACGGTTTTCGCACAGCTTTTCCGGATGGATAATTTTTTATTAACTTCTTTTCTCCGGTGAGTCGAGGGGTCGTTACCACCATACTTGACCCGTCGATACAGGTAGAAGAGTGTATGTATGACTGTGATTTTAGGGTAATTTCGTTGAACATTATAACATCTAAGGTGAAATTTCGGCTGCTTAATATATACGCTCCGTGTGTTCCAGCAGAGAAAAAAGAATTTTTCAGCGACATTGAGTGTTTTTTGTGCATCTCGCTGCCTATAGTGGTGGCCGGGGACTTTAATTGTAATCCGGACAATAACAACATATTTTCATCTGGACATGTGTTTCACCTTTGTCAGCAAAATGCACTATTTGACCTTTGGACTAAATCTCCACAAAAGATCTTAGACGGGTACACTTTCCATAGAGGACCCACAGTGTCATCACGTCTCGACTTGTTTCTGGTGGATAGTGCATTTGCTGACTCACCTGGAACTATGTCAGTGATCCCGTGCGCCTTTTCTGACCATAGCGCCATCTTATGGTCATGGATCCCCCCGGTGTCGTTTTCTACTACAAGGTTTTCTCCATACAAGAACTGGTTTATGAACGTTTCTCTGCTGGATAATAACGAATACAAAGGAATGTTCTTTCAGTATATGGAAAAGCATCTCCGCCTTTTACCCCCAACGCTTGCTTCGTGGCTTATCCTCAAAGACAAGATTCGGAGATTCTTTAAAAAAATCGGCATGGATACTGACAAGCGTAAACGTCGCTATCTCCCTATGTTACAAAACATTTTGGTGCTTCTCCGGAACTCTACTCCGTCTGAAGAACTGTATGCAGAGATTCGTCAGATAAAGAGCGAAATTAATGCTCTTATGATGCGAAAAGCTGCCGGTGCTGCGCTCAGAGCAAAGATCACATGGGCCTCCGATATCCGTAGCATGGCATCGGCAGTTTTTTCTGAGGAGAAGCGACGAGCAAATAATAAGAAATGCCACCGTTTGGTAGTGGAAACTGGGGAAGTGAGAGCTGATTCTGACATCCTTTCGGCTTTCTTTTCTCACTTTTCAACCTTTTTTAGCAATCCGGTCGACCCATCGGCAGCCACGGAGCAGTGGGTAGATGCCTTAAAGCCGTTTGCTGAGGAGCTGGACAACTTTATATCATGTCCCTTCACCGAAGACGAAGTTTTAAAGTTTCTGTCGGCCGGGAATCGTCATTCATCTAGCCCAGGTATGGATGGCATCCCTTATGCCTTCTACACAGCTACATGGAAACTTTTGGGGCCTTTTCTGGTACAGGTCTTCAATTCCATCCTGAAGGACCCCTCCTACATCGTAGCAGATTTTTCCGTCGGGAAGATTGTGTTGCTTCCCAAAGGCCCGGATCCTGAACTCGTAACCCAGTGGAGGCCTATAACGCTGCTTAATATAGATTATAAGATCTTCACTAGGGTGTTTCAACACCGTCTCAAGGATTATGCTGATGAGTTCTGTGATCCGGGGCAGTCCTGTTCGATTCCATCACGCAGGATGACGGATAATTTGCTGGCCATCAAATGCGTTATGGAGGAGGCTTGTGCCCGTCAACAAACTCTTGCCATTCTCATTTTGGATCAGGAAAAGGCCTTAGATAAGGTAAATCACCAATTTTTATTCAAGGTGTTTCGCCACCTTCGTCTTCGGTCGTTTGCTGCTATCATCTCAGCGCTGTATTCTTCGGCTACATCATGTGTGGCGATTAATGGGTTCATTGCTGTCACCTTTCCATTGTCTAAAGGCGTTAGACAGGGGTGTCCATTATCGCCTCTCCTATACGTCTTTTACTTGGAACCATTGTTGCAGCATCTTAATCGCCACTCGGGCATTAGAGGGTATGAGCTTCCTGTTGCATCAATCAACATCAAGACACTAGCCTACGCAGACGACATCGTCTTATTCGCATCGGATGAACACTCTCTAGATGCCTATAAAGCGTCCTTCGATTGTTTCAGTAATTCAACAGGGAGTGCTATCAACCTTACTAAGTCGAAGGGCATTGCTATTGGGAAGTGGACAAAAGACTTACTGAATGCCTTCCCGATAACATGGTGTAGCCAGATTACGGTACTGGGATATGTATTTTCGTTCCTCCCGTCTATTAATTAATGCAACGATGTCAAGAATCAGGTTGGAAGGTAGATTTTTAAGTGCATTATTTGTGATGGCATCCATTCCAAGGGCTTTCTTATTCTTGAGTTTCTTGATGATCTCGACAATTTCCATCGGGTATATTGATCGCTCTATAGGAGCACGCCGACCCTCATAAAAATTGGAGCACATATCGCGAACCTCGCTGATTGCATGCTCTCCGTCAGCGGTATCTGGAATCGGGGTGATAAATTGATTGCTAAGTGACTCAGCAATTAATTCAGCTTTATCTTGGTCTGTAGTGGCAAGAGTAGTACCGTCTGCAGAAAACAGGGGTGGGGATTTCGTTTTCTTACACTTAAGAGCTCTAATCGTAGTCCAGAGCGAGTTGTCATGAGTTGAGAGAGACTTCAATTTGCTAGTCCATTTTTGCACTCGTAGCTCTCTTACTTTTTCGTGGACCCTCCTAGAAAGCCTATTATACTTTCTCTTAAAGACGGGATCACGTGTACGCTGCCAAAGTCTTCGGAAGACATTCCTCTCAGCAATAATTTGCCTAATGCTTGGAGGAAGATCGAGATGGTCAGGATATTTAGGGTTTATAGGGCAAACACTAGCAGACAACGCATTGTTGATATTACTGGTAATGTCTTTGACTCTAGCATTGATTTCATTGGTGCTGGAGGCACTCGCTGTGTAGCCGTTGTTAGTTTTAAGAAGGTCACGAAAGAGTTTCCAATCCCGCCTTATAGGAAGCCGATTCAGGATGTCCATATTTAAGCCATCAAAGTTAAGGGCAACTGGAAGATGGTCAGATGTTAGATCGTCCACCGTGTAAATGTTAAACGGCTTGAATAGACCCTTGAGAATAGCAATATCCAGGACATCGCTCACGCGAGAATGATCACAATAACATGTATGCTTGATTGGACCGATAGCGACAGTGTCCAGCTGATTCTGGATGTGACCATATAAGATAGCACCATTGTGATTAATGCGTCTGGAATTCCAGTGAGGGTGTTTCGCATTTAGATCGCCAGCCAAAACAATAGGAAAGTTACCAGAGAGCAACTCTTCGAGCTCGCAGGGGTCAATCGCATGCCCTGGGGGATTATAAAGCGTAACAAGCTTCACCCAGCCAATCGTGAGGTCCTTGATGAGAATAGACGCCGCCTCCATTCCTGACCAGGAAATTGAACAATGACCAATTTCGGGGTTATTCCTGGCCGACGTGGTGCTGTGGAATGGCCACCCAGATCACCTGATCTCACACCACTTGACTTTTATCTGTGGGGTCATTTAAAACAACTCGTATATACAGAGAAAATCAGAAACAGACACCATCTCCAGCAAAGCATTGAAGAAGCATGTGCCAGCATTTCTGCGGAAATCCTTCTGCGAGTGCATGACGATTGGGTTCAGCGCCTTCAAATGTGCCTTGACCAAGAGGGAATGCTACTTCAAATCTGTTTACAGGAATGAAGTTGTTAGAAAATGCTGATGTTATTTAATATATCACACGACCACCTTTACATTTAAAAAAATTGACTTAGATTCAAGATGGCTGATTTCAAGATGGCGGCCATGTTCGGTACATACCGTAAAAGGTAGACCACCTCACTCATACCTTACTGGAATATTCAGATTTCCCAATTCCTGCAAGGTTTTCGAAAAAACTTTTGACTCACCCTGTATTCTGAAACCAATTCACTCTTGTGAACCAAATCCAGAGAAATCATATACTCTGAAAACTCAACTTCATGTTCCTTGTAGTTATTGATTATGTGTGAAAAGTGTTTAAAATAATATAGAAAATCCACTAGAAATTTATAAAGGTGAAGATGCTGAAAAGTGTTTCATAAATAGAATAACTAAACATGCAAAAGATATATGTAAAATGTTCAAGGAAAATAAACCTATAAAGGATGTAGAATTTGAAGCATATGAGAAAGCTCAAGAATGCTATCTCTATAAAAGAGAATTTTCTGAAAAAACCCAAGATAGAAATCATGATCACTATACTGGAAAATACAGAGGACCTGCTGGTAATAACTGTAATCTAAAATACACTGCTTTGCAATGAAATTGCCTCACCAACAAGGAGTTATCCGACCTTATCCATATTTAGTGGGGGGGGAGGGGTCGTCTACCTCCGTCTAGTAAACGATTAGATGCATGCTCACGGGATATGACCATTTGGGTTGATACAGGGTGACTCATCAGTTGACACCTCATGCAGTAGGGAGGAAGCAATTGCCTCGTGAACGTACAGTGCTGTAATTCGCACAGCGGTCTCAATGCCGCGAAAACGACAACCGTTCACGCAATTAAGGTACTTTGAACGAGGTCGGATTATTGGCCTCTCCGAGGCTGGATGATCAACCAGACGGATTGCTGAACTATGTGTCGCGGAACGCACGGACGGTAGGCCGATGTTGGAGGCAATGGCGATAGGAACGCATACTAGCCAGAAGGCCAGGCTCTGGGGCCCGGAGAAGCACGTCAGCTCGTACCGATAGGCGGATACTGCGAACAGCGCTAACGGACAGAACCATCACTGTGCGGCAACTACGCGACAACATCATTATTCCCAGTACTGCTCCAGTGTCAATAGCGACAATAGCATGCCGGTTACACGCCGCGACAATGTCTGCCAGGGGTCCATTGTTTTGTCTTCCTTTGACACCTGAGCACCGCGCGATACGATTGCAATGATGTCGTGAACGAGTGGGCTGGCGAATGGAATGGCGCCCGGTGGTCTTCAGCGACGGATCCCGCTTTTGTCTGAATACCGACGACAGACGCGAACGGGTGTGGCGCAGACCATTGAAACGTGCCAATGAACAATGCATCCGGTATCGCCATCGTGGACCAACACCCGGGATCATGGTCTGGGGCGCCATCGGCTATGATACCAGAACGCCTTTAGTCACCATCCAAGGCACCCTGCAGCAGGGTATGTCACAGAGATTTTGCAGCCTGTATTACTGCCCTTTCTGCACACCATACCCGGCGCAGTCTTTCAGCAGGATAACGCTAGACCGCACACGGCAAACATGAGGATGGCATGTCTGCATGATGTCAACTGCCTGCCTTGGCCCGCGAGGTCCCCAGACCTATCGCCAATTGAGCACGTGTGGACATGGTGGGACGTCGTTTATGATCACCCCGCAATCTCCATGAACTGACACAGTAGGTTCACCAGCCCTGGGCAGACGTACCCCAAGATGACATTCGCCACCTGTATGATCACCTACACCTGCGGCTGGAACAATCCATTGCCGCTAGAGGTGGTGCCACAACTTACTGCTGCCGCTTTCCGTTGGGACACCCTATACAAACGAGTGCACGACTGGACTCCATGACGTAATAAAGGTGTGTTCAGATGTATCTCTTGCTCTATATTTACTTTTGGCTCATTCGGATAACTCCTTGTGGGTGGGGCAATTTCATTGCAAAGCAGTGTACAAGTCAAAAGAAATAAAAGTTTACTAGAGGATCTGAATCTCATCATGCCATTTCTTAAATCCAAAATGTTAAAGAAAATAATTATACTGTAAATGCCTCTACATCCAAAGCTTTTAATGTATCAAATGCTGAAAGAAGACAAACCATAAGAAATGATATCTTCAAAGCTAGAGAGACTATTAAAGAGGATAATTTAATACTATAATTGATGAAAAAATATAGGATGGCACAATTAGAAAAAGATGAGAGAATATACAAAGTTGAGAAAAATGTCTGTTGTTCTCTCTATTTCTTAATTGCTTTTTTTCGTATTTTTATTTCTAATAATCTAGTCAAAATAGGAACATTTGCATGTCCCTGTTCTGCAACATAAGCTCCTTTAAACTAACGCGTGTTATTTTTATCTAACATATGATTTATAATTTTGATAAAAAATATGGAAGATTTTTAAGATTATGTTATGTTTATGCCAGTCTTATTAAGAACAATAATAAATACTATACAAGTGTAGAATGAAAGAAAGTAACCCTGCGTCAGTCGCAATCTTTTTCACTCATGAGAGGCCGCAATGTATCTGGAAAGGTTAATTTTTGGGTTAATCTTCACTATCCGCACAATCGCGCGACAAAACTTCATTTGTCCGCCCAGAAGCAAATGTGAAAATTCACTATGCGCACATTCACTATGCATCCATTTCCAATGCCCACATCCCCTTCCTGTTTTTTGCCATCTGTTGGCAGCATTGTTTTTTATAACTTTTTTTGTGTTTGGTTGTTGTTTTTTTGGGGGGTTTATGTTCACTATCTGCACAATCGCAAACGCAAGTCCCACTCTCGGCCCTGCAGGCCTCGCTGGTCACTGTTTTCCGTTAGGCGTGGTTTCCACAATACCGGAATCACGCCAGAACAGAATCCCAACTGAAAATTTTTATGACGTCACTTCCTTTCCATTCCGTTTTTGATCACCAGAATTTCGATAGAAAGTTTGTTGAGCTGTGTTGAAGAAAAATTTCTATTCCGTTTCGCCACAGAACGGAATACCAATCAGAAGGCAGTATCGCCATGACGTCATCGCTTCGGCTTCGCTGCTGTCGGTCTGGCGCCTCGCCGCCATTATTATCTCTATCGAATCGAGTCTGCAATCTCTCCATTTCCCTTGGCGAGCTCCGAAGAATATGGTTAAAAATGAGAAGAATATTGAAAAGAAGCTGCTTTGCATTCACCTGGATGACTTCCCAGAAAGAAAAAAAAACTTCATAAAAGTTTATCACCAATGTTATTTTCTTTATAAATACCAAAATTGAATTGAAGGTTATTGATGTAGCACATTTGTATGTTGCAGGCATTCTATTTTGCAGGTACGGATTCGAATCCCGCCCTCGGATATTTTTTTCTTTTTTCTTCCTGAATTCATTTTAACATTTTTTCTTCCTGAAGTCAGTAGTCTATTTTGTAATCACAATCTCAATTTTCCAATTAGCTGCTATAATTGTTTCATAAAATGAAAAGTTGTTACAATTTATTTTTTTTTATTAAAAAGACTAGAAAAAAGAAGTCATAATCCGCATGCTTATAGTCATTATAAAGACAGACAGTAGTTAATTTTCATTCCTAATAAAATTTGTGCATAGTGGAAGCAGAAAGATATAATCCCTAAAGTTTAAAAAAATATAAAAATAATTAAATGTGGATAAATAAACTGCCTTTAAATGATCATTTATCAATGTGGACTATATTTTATCAAAATGCTCTTTTATTAAGAGCCTGTCGAATTTTAAAGCCAAACACCTCGCAATTGAGAAGGCAGCTTATAGCAAAGCCTGCGGTTTGTTGGTCGTCTATTTTATATTTGTTGTAGCAGGGATATCAGTAGAATAGTAAATTGACAGCAGATGGCAATTGGGTTTTAATTTTCTGACGTACTTTTCTGTTAATGTGGAACAGCTCACGCCAGCAGAATGGAAATGGATTATTCTTAACGGAAAATTTCAGGTTTGATTTTCTGATTTCGGTTTCTGGTGATTTAGAAACCACGCTTTACTCGGAACACCTTCGGCGTTCTGTCTACGACGCACGGAGGAGTATTTAAGTCAAATTTCTGGCCAAAAAATCATGACAGTATTTTTACGATGGAAATTAACTAAAAACACAATTTTCAAATGAAAAGAAGTACATTTTAATTGATTAAACATTTATTATTATCTTTCTATGTACACTGCTCAAAACAATTAAAGGAACACTTGTAGAATCCCCTAGAGAGGGCGTAAATAATACTTTTTAGCAATTTCATCTTCTGCAACATGAATCCTACTATCTCCCTCATAGGAAATGGTTGAAGCCAACACATTTTGCTGCCAGATATTCTGAGAAATTTGCATAGCAATATAACCCCCCGGAAAACAAAGTGGTTACATGCCAGTACACTCTTTGCTTGGAGATAACGGTCGAACATTAGAAGGTTGTTGTTAGTGCTCTGATATGCCACGAAGGCATCTTGAAGCAGTAGAAGCTGCGAGAGCCGTAACATTGCTCCAAACGGGTCAATCATTTCGGACTGTGGCAAATGCCCTCAACGTGTCCTCTTCCGTCATTTTCCGACTGTGGGCACGATTCCAGGCGATTGGCCAGTACACACGAAGGGCTGGGCAAGGTCGCCGACGCTCAACAACCGCCAATCAAGATCGTTATGTGCGGACTTATGTCCGGCGCCGAAGAACCTCAACGGCCAGAGACCTGAGAAATGACCTGCAGATGTCAACTGGGGTAGTTGTTTCAGATCAAACAATCCGGAACAGTTTACGTGAAGTTGGCTTGAGAGCCAGACGACCAAATCGAGTGCCTAGGCTAACCCGCCAGCACATACAGGCGCGACTAGAGTTTGCACATCAACATGTCACCTGGCAGCTTCGCCACTGGCGTTCTGTTCTCTTCACAGACGAGTCAAGATTTCGCCTGACCCGCTGTGATGGCCGTCTACGTGTCTGGAGACGACGTGGTGAGCGAAACAGCGACGCAACAGTTTGTGAGACTGACCGAATGGGATGTTGTTCCATTATGGTTTGGGCTGGTATCTCAATAGACCATCGAACGGATCTTGTGGTCGTCCGAGGGCGAATGACCGCTGACGTTTACATTCGTGACATTCTGGAAGAACATGTGATTGTTGCTGCACATGTGATTCCTTCTGACGCAGTACAATGCTCGTCCACACACACTGCAGCTGTCACTCAAGACTTCCTACGGATACATGGCATTCAGACCATGAGATGGCCTGCAATGAGTCCAGACCTAAATCCCCTTGAACATCTTTGGGACATGCTTGACAGGCGAATTCGACACCGCCCTTCAGCTCCAGAAACACTGCAACAGCTCATCCAGGCACTTACTGAGGAATAGGACCGGCTTCCCCAAGATCACATCCGTCGTCTGATACGGAGCATGCCTCGAAGGTGCATGGAGGTTACTGCAGCCCATGGTAGCATACACATTACCGAGTGGTGCAAAAACTGATCCCTGGAAGAAACAGGGCGTTCTCCTCACAACGTCCAAAGGATGTTCTATTATTTCACTTTGTTTTAGGCAGGGGTCCTGCAGTTTCCTGTTTTTTCTTTGTTTCTTCACCAGTTGTTTCAATAATGCATTCTATTGTTAAATAAACCGTCTTTTAATGATCCATACAGCGATTTTGTTCATATTATTCGTAGTTGCTTCTTCACGCTGCTTAATAGAAGTGTCCCTTTAAATGTTTTGAGCAGTGTATATAAAGAAGAATGTTTGTGGGCTTATGGGTGGGTTTGTTTGTTTGTTTGTTTGTTTCTTATATAAATCTACAGTTTTATTCCGATCTTCATGAAATTTTCCATACTTGACCTTCAAAGCAGGAGGAAGGTCACTGTCTACCTCAGATTTCGTAAAAATAATAATTATTGATAAAAAAACGATATTCATGGTTATGGCAAGGCATATTAATGAGAAATATCTCATGACCAACAATGCAAGGCAAAGTTGTGCAACAATAGTTATTAATAATGGTATATATTTTTGTTGACAAAATGAAGGAAGTGTATACTTGCGATTCATGAGCTCATAGAGTTGAATTTGGCGAAAGAAACGACGGCATTTCGCCCGACTAAAGTGCTGCAATTCCACTCGTTGCCGTTGCCAGGGAAATTTTGCCTTCCAATCGAACAGTTACCAGCGTTTTTTCCAGCAAAAATAATTTAGCGGTTTCGCCAGGACTGTCCAACAGCAGAGTCTTCCTTTCTGGCGTCTCATTGCATACCGCATTGAATATGTGATTGTACACAATCAGCTGTTATTCATTTAAGAGCGATATTTTATCCATCAACTCTTGGAATCTTGCCCGAAGGTATGCAGTCTCCAGCGACACCAGTAGAATTGAATCCTGGAACCCTTTAACTTCTTGATCAGCGAACTGATGCAATTGAGGCATCCCTGGATAATCCTTGAGTCGGCGTTCATTGTTCGTCAGATATTGGTTCAAATCTCTTAATATGAGATACAGCACTCGAAGATTGGTTGCTTCTGAGTTGAGTTGATGCTGACGGTCTTTAGGCAACGCGTCTGCACAACTATTCCACATTCGCTTAGGTTCCTGGGGACTTACATTATGCCAGAATGGCTGCAAATAGATGCCCGAGTTGGAAAGTAAACGCTTCACGTATCGCATGCAACGATCCCAGCCTTAGAGCTTCTGAAGCCTCCTGGAAAGTATCTTGTAATACACCAACAATTCTAAGAAGATCTTCAAATGATCTTCAAAGAACTCCGTTGATTCGCATAGGCTTCTTCGACTTCCGAGATGGTCTGAAATTTTCGCTTCTAAGGCGCTATTATCCTTCATTCGGAATCATTAATCACACTGTTTACTAATTGTTATTATAGGCATCAAACAATTTTCGAGCTATTTTCCGAATCTCCTACACGTAGAACTGAAGTAGAATTGGTGTTATATTGTTAAAAAGCAAGGAGATTTTTAATTGTTTTCTTTTGGCCCCGTCATTTACTTTTCGTAAGACGGGCACAACAGCCGTATCTGTAAATTTGATTTTAATCACGGTGTATAAAGACAGGTGGGTAAACTCCCTATTCCGTAATGCATCATTGTTGGTCAAGTTAGTGAAATATTTCGAACGTTGGCCGCTAGGCGCCTCTACGGTCGTGAGGACGCGCTTTACGGGCAAACGCGGGCAAATCAATGGAAAACTATTGGAAGTTTAGGATTCAAATTTCTTCACGAAACTGGTAATTTTGATTATATTTAAGAGTTGGAACTTTATTAACATACACAGGATAAGCCCGCAAATACATTTATAAGTTTCAGTTGTTTGTTATTTGTCTCTTTTTATTATTAAAAAAAATTACTGAAGTTAGCCTCTTTGCGCGATAAGTCCTTTTACAAACCGTGCTACAAACGTTGGGTCTCAGCCGTTTTGGATTCTAAAATTTAAGAAATTAAAAAAAAGAAAGATTGCTTTAAAAAAAAAAAAAACATTCCAAAAGTTAGAGATTGGTTAAAGATGTTTAATTAACTGAAATATGTTTATAGTCACCGCAGTGTATTCAAATTCATTTTTTCCTATTTTCAATCAATTTTATTGATTAATAAGTTATTTAAAATACAAACTTTCATTAAAAATACTAGCAAGTAAATACCAGCCATATCCCATAAATAATATTTTATTATAATTTATTTTATTGTATGCTATTGATTTATTCTTTACTTACATGCAAATGATTGTTAGCAACTGATTAGAAGTTTCAATGTCCACTTCAGAGAGAGTTATTGTTTTGTAAATTTCCCTTTATAGACTATATGAGATACACTACTTCATCGGCTTTCTCTTCGACATTCTTGTGATCTTTTTACACATTAACTGTTTTTAAAAGTTAAGACGTAGTGTAGGAATTCATTAATTGATCCAATTTATTGTTCCATAATGTTGTTGTCATTTATTACTTACACTGTAAAGCGTGAAAAGAGCTCGAAGGAGGCAGCTGAATGGGTGGTATATTCCCGCAGCGCAGCCGTAGCGACCGCAGAGGCGCCCAGCGGCCAACGTTCGAGCTATTTCACTAACGGGGCCAACAATGAGGGTGGAGTTTACCCACCTGTCTTTATACACCGTGATTTTAATTTAACGCAAGTAATTTTTTTATTATGCCCTATTGTTGCAGAAACTTTGCGTTGCATGAGATATACATTGGTTGTCCGCGCATATTGTTGCTCATGCATTGTCGCTTCATAACGGACGGATCAAGCAAAATATATACAGGGTGTCCAAAAAGTGTGGTATCGTGGCAGATATCTCAAAGTTGCTAGGTAGGCGAGCTCTGATGAGTGGTTTATAGGTAATAGAGGGGTGGGGAATTCATTGCCGCACGCAAATTTGACCTTGACCCCCAAATTTAAGGTCATCCATTTGCTAACTCGAAAACTATTACAGATAGAGAAAAATTTGCAACTGCCACCCTGTAGAGCAACACCACATTAGTCTAAAAACAATTTTTAATCACACCCCTTCCCCTTGAAAGATTTTGAGAAAATGGGCGAGAAAGAACCATTCAAGGTCAGCTTCAGCACATTCAAGGTTTATAACACATTTGAATTGCAGCGAAGCACACCGTTGGGAAGGGGAAGCACACTCTTGAGTGACTCTTTCTCGCCCATTTTCTCAAAATCTTTCAAGGGGAAGTGTGTGATTAAAAATTGTTTTTAGACTAATGAGGTGTTGCTCTACAGGGTAGCAATCGGAAATTTTTTTCTATCTTTAAAAATTTTCGAGTTAGCAAGATAAACAACTTTGAAATATCTGCCATGTTACCAGACTTTTTGGACACCCTGTATATATAGATGTAGCCCGGTTCATCGGCATAAAGCTTCAGGGCTTCATTGGTTGCGTTTCGAACAAGCAGGAAATGGATATAGGGTAATTCCATTTAAACATAACCTTGTAAAATTGCGTGATGATTCGCCGAAAGATCTGAGTTTTAATTCCATTTAAAAGCAGGCCCTTGGACGTAGGTGGCCACTTATTGCAGGCGGTCATGAAGTCATTACAATCAAGGTCTGTGAAGTTAAGGTAGAAATTGTTCCTGATCTGCGCGAAGCCAACGAAAAAGACAGGCCTCGAAGCGGAAAAGTCACCTGACCATCTGGGTCCGAACAACAATCCAACCTTCATTGTTTCCAACAATCGGAAAAAACACTCATTGTTTACATCCAAGATGGAGACAATGAAGATTGGATTGTTGTTCGGATCCAGATGATCAGGTGACTTTTCCGCTTCGAGGCCTGTCTTTCTCGTTGGCCTCGGATCTGCGCATGTGACGTCACACGGCTCCAAAGTCATGTGAATCATGCGACTCTCCTATGGCTCAGGTAGGATGAAGGTGAAATCTCAAAAGATTTCAGGTATAAAAATCTGTTTTAAATACTTTTTACACAATAAAATATTTGTTTATATGTTCTGTAACAAATTATTAAAAATGTTTTTAAAATTCTTATTAAAAATGTTGGTGAGTTTGTAATGTTTTATTCATTTATTTATTTATTCATTTACGTATAGATATCACAGCAAACTCTTTGAAAGTAATGTTAATTATAGAACTGTAGAGCTACTATCAATAAAAATGTAGATATCAGTTCTATTGACACTGCTTTCGTCTGAGCTTGGAGCTGTGTGACGTGCTTTTTCTGTAGTTACCTGATCTGGACAGACCTTATATTTCATAGACCTTGATTACAATCACCTGTTTCAAGACAGAGATTGGGTGACGATGCACGGTGATAGCGCGAGTCCTTCTCCACATACAGGGTGATTCAGTCAATTTCTGACCATTTCAGTACTATGATTTATTGACCCATTAATGTTTACAAACTAACTTAGCATTTCAGTATGATATTTTAGGCAGTTCGGAGTTTTTATTCCCGTGGAAAAGTCTTGATGATATGCTCAATATGGCCACCAAGAACGTTTTGAACTGCTCGCAGCCGAATAGTGAAGTTGTTCATAACTCTATCCAGGATTTCTGCATCCACAAGGGTGCAGCAGTCGACGATGCTTTGTCGCAGCTGTCTAGGGTTCTTGGTGCTGTAGTGAACACAATGTCTTTAAGGAACACCCAGAGATAAAAATCACATGGGTTTAGGTCAGGACTCGTAGGGGGCCAAAGAAAGCCACCCCCGAATCGATCTGTAAACCTGTTTGAAATGACACGATTTCCGAATTTCTGATTGAGAAAGTCTAGCACTTCATTAGTGGTGTGAGGCCTAGCCCCATCCTGTTGAAACCATTGATGTCGAAGCGGTATACGCCTCCTTCGCAGCTCGGGGATGAAGAAGGTTTGCAACATGTTAAGGTAAGCCTGTGACGTTACGGTGCCCTCAAAAAAGAACGGACCAATGATGCCTCTTTCGTGGATGAAGAGGTGACTTATGGATCTCATGAGGGTGCTGGGAACCCCAAAAACGAACGTTGTGTTTATTAACGTCACCTGACAGATGAAAGAAGGCCTCATCTGACACCCACAGGTTGTCCACAATGTCCTGATTGGCTTCCATTTCTGCTCCAAACTCCATCGCAAATTGTTGTCGCTTCTGTCTTCCAGTGTCTGTTAACTCCTGATAAACATGGATCTTATACGGGAACAGGTGGAAATCCTTTCTCGTGGTATACGACAGCCCTTCTTCAATGGATAGGCGACGAACAGATTTTTTGGTAGGGGAATCGACCAACCTTGTGCGAACATTTTCGACAACTTCGGCCGTTCGAACACGAGATTCACTCCCGCCTTTTTTCTTGCTTTTAACACATCCAGTGGCACGAAATTGCTTGACAAAATCCATGATTGCTTGCTTGCCTAGTGCGTCTCGCCACTTATACTCCTTCCGGAACTTTCTTTGCACGGTTCCAGGTGATTTTGTCTCGAAATACCATTCGACAACCTTGCATTTCTGCTCTGTTGATAAAGCGGGCGCCATTTTTCAACAATACGATTTTCATGCAGCGCCGTTGCAACACTACAAACTCCAACTATTTAGAAAGTCGATATGGCGCTCATATTCTTTCAATTGTTTATCCCTAATGCACGTCATTCGAGTGAAATGGTCAGAAATTGACTGAATCACCCTATATTTTGGGGGTATACGCTTGCTGGATGCCACTTTTATAGAAGTCCTCATTTCGGCTGTTGAGGAACTGCTCCACCTCAAAGATAATCTTGTTGTCGTCTTGGAAATGCCGTCCACGAAGCGGGTTCTTCAGGCGAGGGAATAGGAAGAAGGAAGTGGCTTGGGGCCAGGTCGGGTGAATATGGTGGATGGGCTAGTATTTCGAACCCCAACCTCTCCTCAACGCGATGATCTGATGTGCGGAATAAGATTGAGCGTTGTCGTGCAGAAGTCTGGGTCTGATATCTGGTCCACGGTGATACGGCGATCTGAGAAGATTATCGTGTCCACTTGCTTTTCAATTTGTGGCTCGTCACAAATGGAGGCGTGTCCGCTCCGAGGGTCGTCTTCCACGCTTATTTGGCCGCACTGCAAACGTCGACGCCAGATGGGGAATTGTCACCAAAGACGGTCACTAACTCCTGCTGGATTGTTTGGGGTTGGTCCCCTTTAAACGCAGGAACTTGATCACGGCTCGGACTTTAAATTTTCCGACGGGCTGCGCCATGTTGCTTTCGACGATCTGGCGGCGTTTAGCGGTACTGCACAAAACGCCGCTGTGTATCCCCCAGCACTCGAGGGATATCGCTTCCAAAAGGCATCACACATTTTCAAAAGCGATCGTTCTTTCATGTTGATTGTAATGACTTTATGGCCGCCAATCGTGGAAAGTTCGGTGGAAGAAAATAGTCGTTGCGACGATGAAAAGGAAAAGAAACTGCGATGCAGGGCATTGTTACACAGGGTAAGTCAAACGAAAACGACTGGAAGCTTTACCAGTTAGCAAAAATCATATTGTAGGTTAATAGCCTTACCATCAACAAGGGACTGATTTAGTGTATGATCTGCACGATTTCATCCTACACGTAATAATTTGCCACTGACTACCATTCAATTCACTTTTAGTTATCGTTTAAGTGTATACTTTTTATTACCCTACTGCGTTTCCCTATGAAGATTTCCAAGAACAATCCTGTTTGTGTTTGTTAGATACTACATTTAATTTGCATTAGATTACAGAAAAAGACTGATTGCTTAAAACAATTTTGAAACATGCGATGAGGAAAGAGTCTTGCGTATGTTTATTCCAAAGAGTTGAGTTTTAGAAAGCAGTGAGTGAACTATCCATCCTCACTACGTTCAAAGCAAAGCGATGGTACTGCCTCTGATACGGTCAGAAGGAGACCAATGAAAACGATCAAATCGCGTCTGATGAATCCAACAAGTAGAGTGGCCAAAACTAGTATAATGAGTAGGTCACTGGATTTATTCGTGAAACATGTACTTGCACGATTATAGGCGTTGCATCTGTCTTCATCGCATACTTTCTCGAAACACCAATTCTCGTCTTTATAATGTTTGCATTCCCCTTTTGTTACATTGCCGTAGCACCCTCGCTGCCAGCCAATTTTCGATCCATTCTTCTCGCTGACCTTGATCGCCACGCAAAACTGGGTATCTGCTTGACAGTACCAAAGGCCGCCATTTTCTGTTTTGCATCGTGGGTCAGTATCAACCTTTTTAGTTACTTCATTGTATCTGCACACGTAACACTGGAGGCCATCACTAGAAGTTAGAAAGGTTGCACACAAGAGTACAGCGAGCAAGTGTAGGGTACCGAGCAGCTTCATGGAAGAATTCCCCGGATATCTAAAAAATTAAAAGAAATTCGTAAAAAGTCCACACGGATGAGATAAAAATTAAACCTAAAGAACTATTATACATAGATTATTACCTGAATTTTATTTGGAATAACATTAAAGCAGTAACAAAAACAACAGCACACTTTTCGAAAGCTACAAGGACTTCAGATTCGGATAGAACATCAAAAAGTAAAAGTTATACAAGGCACATATATTCTCGAGGAGATAAAACATGTGTGAATAATATAACTTGCTTTTTGATGCACTATCGGAATCTGAAGTCAAAAGCAAAAATTTCAAGTAAAAATTGGCAACGGAATTCGTTCCGACTGACTTCGCTGAACATTGGTAATGCGCGGTCGGAAGTTTATTGTTATCACGTTCTTTCAATCTAACTGGTCGGTGCCAACGCCTCCTAAAGATAAGGCCTGAGCGCGAAAACGTCATACATTGTTACGTCATCGTCCGAATTTACGTTTAATCGCATTTCTACCAATAATAAGCCCTGAAATGCGATTAAACGTATCTAAGAATGATGATGTAACATTGCCTGACATTTTCGCGCTCAGGCCTTATCTTTAGGAGGCGTTGTCAGTGCAAGGCTTTGGTTCTCTTGCCTTGAGTTGTGGCCTTCGAGATATTAGGCCTCCGCATCGCCTCTCATTTCAATGCTTTCCTCCGTGCCAGCGGAAGTTCAACTTTTTAATGCTAGAGGGGGATCATCAGGGATATAACAAGGGTGGATTCAAGCTTAATCTATGAAAGCTACAGACGTTGATAAAATTATTTCGTGACTTTAGAGGAAAAACAAACATTTCGAACGCAGTTTTTTTTTATTAATTTGTATTTTGCTTTTCATTGATTATATATCTTTGTAATTTATATTTTTTGTATTCTCTCGTTGAGATATTTCGTTGTTTTTAAAGTGCTAATTCGTTGCACCCGTGTACTGCACACCTCTGCCTTCGTTAACTACGCCCCTGATTCAGTGTTATAGTGTAAACTTGCTTGTTTTCAGAGGCTATGTGTTATTAAATTAATCATTTAATAAAAGTACTTTATTTTGAAATTATTGAAATCCAATTTCGCTTTATGCTGTCATCAGCCCGAAACCTACATTAATAGGTATTTAGTTGTTTTGTTTTTTTGAGTTGAATGTACATTCAACAGCCTGTTGTTGGATGTATCAATAAAATCGATAATAGTACAGACGATCACGTACGATAAATCGAATAGAGCATGATATCAAAAAACAGATGGCGGTAGGTAATCGAATGACCTCCCTCTTCATCTGTTCTTGATGATATCGAATCGGTGTAATCGTTTTTTTCGAAATCGGTTAACCAACGTCAGGAGACGTTTTTTGAGTCTAAGCGCAATAGACCGTGGCCCACGTATCAATAAGACTCAAATCGGCCCACGTATCAATGATTGTTTTATGCAGACCATTCCAGATGACGTGTGGTGAAAAGTAGTTTAGCATTGTGTATGTTATGTTAAATTGATTGATAAACCAAGAAAAGATGAAGGTACATGTGTGAATT
>JAHWFO010013852.1:40143-57246 GCA_023313115.1 Rhysida immarginata
TCGTCCACCGGTATGAAAAATGTCTCAATCTTTACGGTGATTATGTCGAAAAGTAACTCAGATTTCACTTGTTTCCTGGTTTAAAAAAAAAAAAAAAAAAAAAAAAAAAAAAAAAATATCATTTTGTTATTCACATTTGTCTTTATTTTTAACTGCAAGGTTAAAATGAAATATCCCTTGCAATTAATTGTAATGCCGATGATAGTAGTAAAATAGAATTTTTAAAATTTAGAAATCCTTCACTTCTGTAATTAAATAATGGTAAGAGGAGTTGATTATGCAAGCTCTTCACAAGATGCTAACTGCCCTTTCGATCCATCGCTGTATCTTGCTCCTTCTTCCAAACCAGGAACTTGCCCGATCCCACGATCTGCGATTCCCAAGAGAATTTTTTTATAATCTCCTTGATATTTGTAGAAACCTTAACAAGCTGGGAGGGGGGGGGGGAACATTACTAAATTTTGTATATGCTGAAGGGGCATTCATAGAAATAATTTTAAGAAACACTGTTCTAATCAAACCTTATAACTGACACTCGACTCTTCACAAAAAATGAAGTCTTTTTTTTTTTTAATTTCGGATAAAGTGTTTCATACTATTTCCTAAAGTGTTATAATATACTAGCAGAGTACCCGGCGTTGCCCGGGATAATTACACTTGTAGGTAAACAGAACAATCTCATAAAGTTAAATTATAACTTCAAAATGGTTAAATAATAACTCAATCAATAAAACACAGAGCGAAGGGACTATCCGTTGGAAGGAAGCTTTAATTATTAAAATCAAATAGAAATAAATTTTGAGGGCTCCAAAATTGAGGCTCTTAATTTCAGTTTAAGGACCCCCAAATTTTTACCGCTTGGGGCATCCGCCTAACTTGAGTCCTTATTATTATTAATCCCCTTAAAGCTTAAAGCATCCTTAAAGCAAGCATAGAAACACAAACAACCGATTTTGTTGGTCCGTGCATATTGTTGGTGAGATATCTCCTATTTTTTCGATATTGTTGGCATCTGAATATTGATTAGAAGAGCGTAGGAGGCCAACGGGAGGTCGGACGTGAACGGGACCTAGCCTAAGACACTCTCCGAGTTTTCGAGGTCATTTGTGCAAAATCTCAGCCTCGGGTCAGAAGTTATGGAGTAACAATCAAACAAACAAACAGACGGAAAGTGCGCTATATATAGAAAGATTTACATAGACTTTGTAGGTCATGCTAACAATAGTTTTATAATCAAAAGAACTTTGAAAAACAAAAACTACATCAGGCTGCAAATCTATAAACTCCTGTTGGTTCTTTGATAAATTTAACCACCTCTCAAGTATAGTACCGTCCGGGCGGGACTAAAGAGAAGACTTCTGAGTTGCACAATTCCACCACTACAAGGCAGAAATGTTTGGGCGAGTTCATTTCTTAAAAGGTTGGATAAGGATATTGCAATTGTTGTCTAAACCACGCGCGCAATAAAAACAACGCATACACGACGAGAGACAACATGCGACGCAAGAGAAAAATATGACAACAATTGCAATATTCCTATCCAACCTTTTTAGAAATTAACTCATCCAAACGTTTCTGCCATGTAGTGGTGGAATTGTGCAACTCGGAAGTCTTCTCTTGAGTCTCGGACAGTAAAGAAGTTGACGCGCTCTAAAACTCCACCAACCAACAAGTTTAGCCTCAAATAAGCGTTACATAAAAAAGAAGCCAGTTTCCTCTGGATTCAAGTGCATACTTAATTACCATGTAAGAGTTCAATTTCCCTAAAAACTTCAAGTTAATCATTAACAGTTAAAAAAGGGGAAATGTATAAATTGGCACAGGCCCCCAGCTACGAATAAATAATTTTCATTTTCTTTTAATGTTGTAAACAATAACAGTTTTTAGAGGTAACGGAAACAATCTGACGCCATACTTTGCAGATATTGCGCGACCGCGAAGTGGGGAACGAGCTTCTTTGATTACTCAAAAGTGAAAATTTACGGGAATTAACAAAGGCGAGTACATTCTCATTTAGGACATCAGTAATACGTTCTGAATCACTGACGGTCAAGTGAATGACTAAAGAGCGAAGCTCCATTGTGTTAAATGTGCTTACCTTGTGAAACTAATTTCTTCAGAGATAAGAATTCATAAAATATCTTTGTAGGGAACCCTCTTTTTGCTTTTCCTGTACGGAACTGTACGGCGAAAAAGAAACCAAAACAAGATGTATGCACGCGAGACAATCTCTGATCGCTCTCTATTATTTCAATAATACTACATTTCGGTAGAATTGTTGGAGGCATTGTAGAAACGAAGGAAATAATCGGTGTTGAAAGCACGCGCTTAAAACGAATTTTTTAAAAGGGTTAATTGGACAAAAGGATAACATTGCCGCTTCCCATTTTTCGTAGAATAACAAATAATTGTCTTCCATACTTCCACAGAAATAAATAGGGGAGCACTATTTTTTGAACGCTCCTTGTACGTTCCCTTAACTGAAGTGAACATATTGCTGAATTCCCACCAAGAGAAATAGTCATTTCAGTTGCTAAGTAACATTTGCTACTCATCAAGAATTTCTAACTAAAACAGTGTTTACAACTCACTCCCGCCCTCCCCCGCTCCCCAAACGGAATGAGATAAACCTCCAGAAATCGCAAAAAAGCTGAAGATCAAATGCTCGGTAGCGGATAGAGGCCACTTGAAACCTCCACATACTGGACTTAATCTTCTCAGCCAGCTTGCCAGGCGTAATCAATCCATCCTGTAACCGGCCGGGGGGGAAACCAACTGCCCCCTGTAACCAAATAGGTTGGGGTATATATCAGTTCGTTAGAGGGGAGTCTGGGGGGCGCAGCCCCCCAGTCTTTAAAAAATAAATTTGCGTTTGCGATTTGACTCGCGATTTAAAAAGAGAGTCGCGAAAAAATTTAAAAAGAGACTGAAGGAAATGGATTGGTTGCGCCTGGCATGCTGGATGAAATGGCTAAGTTCAGTGCCTGGAGGTTTCAAGTGCTCTCTATCCGCGAGTCAAATGCTCGCTCGACGTGTGATTAGCAGACAATTAATACGACAATTATAAGGGTGTGTCAAAAATCCTGATACAAACTTTGCGAAGTGATAGAGGGTACAACCATAAGCATCTTTTCTCTATAGTGTTTTTAGGGAAACTCAACCCCTGCAAAGATATGAGGGGTTAAAAGTAGGATGCACCGCCTGCAATATGGCTGACCTGCTTACAGAACAGCTCTAAACATCCACTGACGGTAATTTGAACTCCTTAAACATTTCGCTGGTAATGTACGCAATGTGCTTGACAACTTGTGTGATGGTCGGTGGATTGGTCGGGGAGGTCCGGTACGGTGACCATCACGTTCGCCCGACCTGTCTCCTCTCGATTTCTGGTTGTGGGGCCACATGAAAACATTGGTGTATGCAACAGAAGTCCAAGGCATTGTTGATCGTACTGCGCGCATTGCTGCTTCAGCTGGTGAAATCCAAGCCCATACACAAATTTTTCAACACACCAATCATTAGTACGCAGATGTCAACTGTGTGCACAGGTTGGTGGCGGAAATTTTTGGCATTTGCTTTGAATAACAGCTGTACTGTCAATGTTCGTATTTCGTTTTTTGTGTCACATCCAATTACAGTCATTGGATGTTTAGAGCTGTTCGGTACGCAGGTCAGCCATATTGCAGGCGGTGCATCCTACTTTTAGCCCCTCATATCTTTGCAGGGGTTGAGTTTCCCTAAAAACACTATAGAGAAAAGATGCTTATGGTTGTACCCTCTATCACTTCGCAAAGTTTGTACCAGGAATTTTGAGACACTCTGTATAAAACATTTATATTGTAATTCATGGAAAATATCAAATTATCTTGTACAATTTTATCTACATTCTTTTGTTCATATGTACATATTTTAATTGAAATTTTGGAGCATTTCTTTACTCGGCTGAAACTTCGGACAATCTATTTCGTTTCTTCTTAAATAATACGAGGGGCGATTGATAAATAAGGTCTCCATGGCTGTAACTTTTTTATTTGTTAACCGATTTTCAAAATTCTTTTTGTATCTTATACTCACATTTGCCCTCTATGTAATGCACTATTAACTTTTCGACATAGTCCCCATTCCTTTCCAAGCATTGCGCCAACGCGTGACTAGTTGGGTGAACCCGTCGGAGAGGAATTCCGGAGTTGTTGTCGACACCAGGATTGAATGGCAGCGTTTACCTCGCCGTCAAAACCAACTCATGTCCCTTAAGGGGCTCTTTCTTCTTTGGGAAGTGGTGAGAGTTGCAATGTGCAAAGTCTTTCATTTTTGAACTGCAATTTTTCATCTTTGAACTGTAGGCGCTGCAACGCCTCTGGTGTGTGGTGACTCGTGTGCGGGCGGACGTTATCGTGGTGTCGACAGCAACCCTCTTCAACAGGTTTACCCGAGTGGTCACGCGTTGGCGCAATGCGTGGAAAGGGATGGGGACTATGTCGAAAACTGAATAGTGCATTACATAGAGGACAAATGTGAGTATAAGATACAAAAAGAATTTTGAAAATCGGTTAACAAATAAAAAAGTTACAGCCATGGAGACCTTATTTATCAATCGCCCCTCGTATCTAATGGTTAAAATTGCCTGTGCCATGTCAATTGACATTCTGTTGCGCGATTTGTTTTTGATTAAGTCATGGTCACTGATAGCTCTTTCTACAGTAGCATTGCTAAAAGATAAATATTTCAGAGCAACTCAGATAATTCTCTAAATCTTTCATGACCAGCAGAATCCAAATCAAAAGCAACTTCAACTCAAAATTCTTCTGTATTTTAAACACAGGTCCATTCTTTGTTACTCAGATTTTGCCTGTGAGTTTCACTGTTAGCAATACTTTCAGTTGGAAAGCCCAGTTAATGACAATTTTTCAATAGAAGGTTTGCTTTATGTGGCTACTGGTGGATTCAGTAAGGTCTTATTTTGTAAAATAGATAAATTGCTTGGCAACCCATTTTTAATTTGTTTGCGTAGTTCAACACATCTTTGCACCTCATTTTAACATCTTTAACTTCACATTCAGGTAAAGTGGATGCTGAAGAATTCACATAGCTAATGAGTGCATCACAAATTTTTCAAATGAATAAAACTATCAATCCATCATCTGAAATTTTATGTAACTGAGATGGTACAACAATTCTTCTAAGCAATTGCTTATACAAAAGAAACAAATCTTGAAACAGCTTTGAAGGGTTTGCATTATTGCTCTGAAACAGTTCATTGACTGGACAAATTTCACGAACATTTTTGTCAAAAATATCCTATGTCTTATAGGCTCCACACATGAGAATACAAGTAAAAATACACTTCTCTTTCTCTGGCAATTTTAAACAACAAAAGCAACTCTTTCCACTGGTTAATAATTGTTTTAACAGCAGCATATCATGCCAACCAAGAGTGCCACTTATTTTGTGATTTTTTTTAGGAGAAACATTATTAATCATGTCTTCAAATAACACGTGATATTCTTTAATTCTTTGTGAGATATAACTAGACCAATTGTGTGCTTCTCTAATAAGATAGTAAAGCTTTCTTGGCATAGCTTCACATGTTTTTTCCGCACATAAATGTAACGAATGGCAAACCCTTCTTGCTGCTATTAAATTTGGAACTTTTTTTAAACAAAGCAGTGTACGAGTGATTTTGTCCTATCATATTATTAGCACTGTCATTCCCAACACTTAGTAAGTTATTTATAATTAAACCATCACATATAATGTTACTTTTGAAAACATATAAAGTTGCAGCATCACCCTTTTCAATCTCAATGAAAAGTGGTATTGCATTCAGAGATGACACCATAGCTTGAAGCAGCTTCTCGGAACTATTTTTATTTCTTGGCATAGTTGCATAAAACTAAGACAAAATAAAACAATTTCCAGAAAATATTTTTACCTTCCAAATTTAGGGAGGAAATTCCCCAAGTTCGCAACGCTGAACTAAAAGAAAAACAACAAGGAAAAGACTATTCCACACAACGAGTTTTTTTTATCTCGAACGTACATTTCGCTGACAAAGTCAGCTTCTTCGGCGAGAGTTTTGGAGCATCCGAATATTCAAAAGTCCTAGTAACCATACGGAACAATTATAGATTCGAAAGTCGATTTGTACATCGATAATCGAACAGTGAAGTGAAAAGACATAAGCGGTCCGGGAGCCGGGTTTCCATAACACACTCGCCCAAAGAGTAACCAGGGGAATTACACTTGAGTTAGAGGAGAAGCCTGATGTACCCTCTTTAGTCATCCTGAAAGTCGATTTGTACAATCGACATATTGGTGTGGAACTTGAAGCATAGCTTCCATAATCTCACCCTTCATAATCATATTCCAAAAGAAATGCACTGAACTAGAAAAGAAGCCTGATGTACCTACAAAGGTCATGCAAAGTAAAAAAGAAGAAAATTTTCTCCTCTTGGTGGTGGGAAACTTGATGGACGATTGCCTGAACTATGAGTATATCACAAAGTATTATTGTAACCAATCGGGCAAACAAGCCTTTGACACGGGTTTTGTCCTTTTATAAGAGCTAGGCTCTTTTACATAGGTCAACTAAGTTCAAATTCGGATAAAAAATAAAAATCAAAATAAAATAAAACAAAGAAAAATAGCAATTAGACCTAACATAATGCTCAAAAGCGTCATGTGCCCCTTTAATATTGAGGAAGAGCACCGTAACCTCATCGTTTAAATCCGAAAATAGTAAAATATTTCGTCTACCACGTCAAAAGAATTACAAAACAAAATTGCTAGCACAGAATAACAAAAACGAAAAAACACTTGAACGTAATATAGCATCTACTATCGGCAACCATTCTGTTACCGGTATAGGTCCATCATCATTGTTAAGTAGATTTCTTGGGGGTTTATTTTTAGCATTATCGAGGGTTTCCAATAGTGGTATAAATTGGGGTCATTGCATATGTGTAGGATTTTAAAATTTTCCTTCGCATAATCATGTCCTTCTCACAAAATGTAGTCTGCAAACGCTGAGAGGCCCCATTTTGCATGTCCAACGCTATGTGCTCCTTCATCCTTATTGTGGCTGGTCTTCGTAAGAACTTAGGGCACGTGGAACATTTGAACTGGTATACTCCAGCTTTCTTTTCTTTCGGGATTTCTTCTTTCATCCTGCAGATCTTGTTCTTGAGAGTGGAGCTGCTTCTACAGGCTATTTTTGTAGTTGTGGTCTTTGCAGGTTATTCTTAATTCATGGTTCAGGTGGATATTATAAGATAGTACCAAGGTCTTCCAGTCTTCTTCCTTTTTGGTTTTGAGTGTCGTCACTGATTCGATATTTAAATTCTTTTCTATTTTCGTCTTGAGTTTGTCTAGGATGTTTTCTTGAAATCCGTTGAAGACGGCCAGCTTCTTTATGGAGTCTAATTCAGTTTGTTTGTCGCCGTCTCAGAGCGGGAGGAACGCAGCTCTTCTTATTTGGTGTTGAATGCTGCCTGTTTATGAGAGAGAGAGAGAGAGAGAGAGAGAGAGATACAATGATTGGAATCACTCGTGATAAATGCAGGGATGTAATTCGCTTTCCTGTAAATTCCAAATGCCAGTTGGTACCTAAACGGAAGATACTTAAATCTAGGAACGGTAATTTGTTGTTGTCTTCCATTTCTATGATGTATTGGATATGGTGTATAATTCCACATAGCGTTACGGTTCGTTAGAAGCTCTTGCATGTTATGTTCGGTGATGTTTATGATTGTGAAAATGTCATCAACATATAGTTTCCAAATTGACGTGAAAAAATTTAAAGGAATGGAGGGCAATTTGTCTTCATTTTCTTGTCTCCTGATGAATAGGTTCGCTAAGGCTTATGCAACTCCCCATTGGTGTCCCATTCGTCATTTTATAAAATTTCCCGTCAAATGTAAAAACATTATTGTGCACAATCAAACGTATATTTGACATAATTCCTTTGACTGCTAATAATGAGTAGTTTAAGTCATGTAAGATATTTTCAAGTTCCTTTAAAGCTTCTACGATCGGTATTCTAGGGAAGAGATTCACTATGTCAAATGAAATTAGTTTGTCATCTTGACTCAATTTGGTGTTCCTCAGGGCGTGATAATGTTCGATGCTATTTTTTATACTGAAGTCAATTCCTGGTGGTTTAACTTTAAGAAATTATCCAGTATGTATCTGCCTATTCTATGGGTAAGGGAGTTATTGCAATTGACGACCAGTCTCCATTTATTGCCTGTTTTGTGTGTTTTGGGAAGGCAGTATAATCTAGGGAAGGTTCGGGATGGATGGTGTTAAGCAATACGGGGGGACTTTATGAAATATGGGTTTGCATGCTTTAAGGCAATTCTTAGTTTCTGTCATGAGATGGGGTAGCGGGTCTTTTTTTCAGTTCTTGGTAGGGGCCCTCTTTTAATAGTTTCCTAACGTTTTCTAGATAATCTGGCTTCTCTAATACAACAATGTGGTTGGACTTCTCTCCTTCAGATATTCGACATGTTTTTGTGTTATGGTTTTGCAGATTTTATTGAAGGATTGTTTCAAATTTGAACCTCAACCCATTACTGTAGATTTTGGTATTTTTAAGTAGTTGATGTTTAAACTGGTTTTTAAAAAGATTAAATCAGAATTACCTGTATTGTTACACTTCAACTATGGAATCGGTTAAATCGTTTTTTAAGTCTTCAACTGCATATTTAAATCCTTTCTCTAGAATTTCTAAATCTTTTGTGTGATGTTCGTTTTGGAATTGTTGATTACGATACTGTCCTAAAGATTGGGGCCGTGGTTGGTTTGGAGAAAGATTCCAAAGATGATTTACCTAGTCTGTGAAGCTCGCTCTTAGGCTGGAGTATGTCCGGCCTGTTTTATGCCCGTTGAATTCATGTATTTTTTTTGAGCATGGGCTCAAGTTCAAAGGGATTAATCGTTGATGCCAAAAAATGTGACAATGATAGGCTTTTATTTCTAGGTTACTAAGCTTGCCAAATGACACGTTGATGACATAGTTAAGGGTATGATCACGGGCTACCTTAGGTATTTTATTGGACAATTTAAGGTTTTGAATGAATTTAGGAATATGTAATTTTCTGCACTCAAGTAGGAATCACAAATTGGCCTTTGTGGTTCGAATCTTCAAGTGTTCCGGATGCTTACTAGGACTTTTGAACATTCGGATGCTCCAAAACTCTCGCTGAAGAAGCTGGCATTCTCAGCGAAATATACATTCGAGATAATAAATTGGTTGTGTGGATTAGTGTTTTTCTTTTAGTAAACATTTGTCTACAGTTTTTGGGTTGTTACCATTATTCGAACAAGAATTTCCAAATTTATGGATTGTCCCCTTACCGTGGGTCAGGGGTTTGGGTGCTTCAGGGATTCTGTGAGCTATGCTGGTTGTAGCACGGCTACCTTAGGGTCACCCTTACCAGAAAGGTCATGGTTGAGAAGTGAGACGAAGAGTATCCAAACAAACATATATCTCATGATGTTGACAAATGAGAGAATTCATACTGCATCGGGTGTGGCGCAGGTTAAAGTCACCCGCGTTCGGGAGTTAGGCAGAGGCTCTCGTTCGAAAAATAGTCGACAGTCTCCCGGCTGTTATCTCGGAGCAATGCCTCCGAGAAGCCCCACCAGTGAACTCGCTATGAACTTGGGGAAACGGTCGGGGGCAGCGCATGCCTTTACCCAGGAGGAGAAACTGGTAAAGCGACAACGGGATCGGGTGCTGTCAATCGGCACTTGGAACGTATTCTCCATGACAGGAAAGGAATCAGAGTTAGTGGAGGAAGCCAAACGGTATCGACTGGATATCATAGGTATTACCTCTACGAAACGTCCAGGTTCTGGAACTGTGGACTTAGAAGGAGGGTGGAAGCTTTTCTACTCTGGTGTCAACCCTAACATGACTGCCCAGGCGGGAGTGGGGATACTCACAAGTCCCCGGCTGGCAGATTATGTTGCAGATTGGACCCCCTTAGGTGGAAGACTGTGTCTCCTGAGGCTTCAGATAGGGAAACGGTCTCTCTCTCTATTCGTTGCATATGCTCCGAATGCAGTCACAGAGTACCCACTTTTTCTAGATGAAGTTGATGCTGCTCTTAGCAGGAGAGGGAGTGCAGATTCTGTCATCCTGATGGGCGACTTCAATGCACACGTAGGGGCTGATGACCAAACGTGGAGGGGCGTGATTGGGAGGAATGGTGACCCCGATTTAAATGCGAATGGGAGGTGCTTGTTGGATCTCTGTTGCAACAATGGACTTTCCATCACAAACACCTTCTTCCAGCACAGGGATGTCCATAAGTATACCTGGTACAGGGATGCAATGGACCAGAAATCACTGATTGATTTTGTAATCGTTTCAGCTGACTTATTCCGATCAGTGTTGGATACTCGTGTGAGAAGAGGGGCAGAACTATCAACTGATCACCACCTTGTTGTCTGCACTTTGCGGTTCTCTGAACCCATGCCAACCAAGCGAAATACTAGGTTCAGACAAACTTGGCGCATCAAATGGGAGGCACTGGAGGATAGAGCTGTGAGGAAGACCTTTGCAGATAGCATATCTTCAAGTTTCAAAGAACTACCCAGTGATCGTGGTACTGTTGAAGAGGAGTGGCAGTTGTTTAAAACTGCTGTGATTATTTCGGCTGCTTTGTGCTGTGGTTGTAAGCGGCTGAGTGTGGCGCAGGGCGATGAGAAAAGGACTGCATGGTGGAACGGTGAAGTCCAAGAAGCTGTCAAGGCAAAGAAGGAAGCCTATTTGCTATGGCTTGCAAATAGGTCAACTTCGAGTCGAGTGCGGTACACTGAGGCGCGAAAAGCAGCAGCAAAGACAGTATCAACAGCTAACGCCAAGGCCTGGGAGAAGTCCGGGGAGAAATTGGAGGCAGACTATGGTTCGGCAAACAAGGTGTTCTGGCAGACCGTGCGCCGCCTCCGTGGAAAGAAGTCTCTTTCATCACAAACTATTAAGAGTTCAGATGGGAGGCTTCTGAAAACGGAGGAGAGCGTATTGCATAGGTGGAAGGAATACTTTGCATCTCTTCTTAATCCGGTGACAACAACAACTGAGGCATACGAGGTGCACCTTGGAGCGGAGAATAGTCACGGTAGTATCACTGAAACAGAAGTCAGATGGGCAATTAAGTCCCTGAAGACTGGCAAAGCTGCAGGTGATGATGAAATCCGGTCCGAGATGTTAAAGGCCTTAAATCAGGATGGTATCCTGTGGCTGACTCGAGTGTGTCAGGTTGCTTGGATATCTGGACAGGCCCCTAAGCAATGGCAGACAGGAATTGTGATCCCTATCTTCAAAAAGGGAGATCAGAAAGATTGCAACAACTATCGAGGCATCTCTTTGCTCAGCATTCCTGGGAAAGTGTACGCTAAGTGTCTGGAGAAGAGAAGTCGGGAAATAGTCGACTCCAAACTGTCGGGGGAGCAGTGTGGTTTCCGACCTGGCCGAAGCACGACGGATCACATCTTTGCTCTAAGGCGAATCTTTGAGAAATCCTGGGAGTATGCAAAAGAGGTCTACGCTTGCTTTGTGGACCTCGAAAAAGCATATGACAGAGTTCCTCGGGAGAAGCTCTGGCAAGTGTTGCAAGAGTATGGAGTGGATGGGCAATTACTGGTTGCTATCATGTCTCTGTACGAAAGCCCTGAGATGTGTGTCCGGATAAATGGCATTAAGTCAAGACCGTTCACCGTGGGTGTTGGACTCCGCCAAGGGTGCGTACTGTCGCCCATCTTGTTCATTATCTTTATGGACTGGATAGACAGGGGCAGCCGAGGCGATGAGCGTGTTTGTGTGGGCGACTGCCTGGTGGAGAGGTTGCTCTTTGCGGACGACCTTGTCCTGCTTGGGTCTTCTCGCACGAACCTTCAGCATGCACTAGACCGGTTTGCAGCCAAATGTGAAGAAGCTGGGATGAAGATCAGTGTGGCTAAAACCGAAGTTCTGGTTCTTTCAAGACAGCCTGCTCAGTGCGCTCTCCATGTTAGGGGAGCCTCATTGAGACAAGTGGAGAAGTTCAAGTATCTCGGGATTGCATTCACGAGTGATGGACGGCAGGAGAAAGAATTGGATGCTCGGATCGGTGCAGCAAGCTGTGTCAGACGTGAACTGTGGCGATCCGTGGTAACGAAACGAGAGCTGGGTAACAAAGCCAAGCTCTCCGTCTTCAAATCTATCTTTGTCCCCATTCTCACCTATGGTCATGAGGCTTGGGTAATGACCGAAAGAGTGCGATCGCGGGTACAAGCGGCCGAAATGAGATTCCTGAGAGGTGTGGCAGGTGTTACCCTACTAGATAGAGTGTACAGCAGCACAATAAGGGAATCTTTAGGTGTTGAGCCGCTACTTCTCCGCATTGAGAGATCTCAGTTGCGCTGGTATGGCCACGTGATACGGATGCCGCAAACTAGTCTTCCTAGGCAGTTGTTATTTTCCAAGCCGGTGGGTAAGAGACCAAGGGGTCGGCCTAGAACCAGGTGGCTAGACTACATGGAGAATCTGCGTTCGAGTCGCTTGGATATTACCAGGGAGGACATGCGGAAGATCGCGATCGCTGGAGATCCTCCATAGGGCTGCTGCCCCCGCGACCCTAACGGATAAGCGGGTTTGAAAAGTAAGTAAGTATGGATTGTCCAAGAATTCCTTGTTTTTTGCAGCATCTTGGTTGTATAGGTTTTGAACATCTCTATGCTCTAACAAGCGAATCATGAGAACTGCCAATCACTGTATTACCATGGAAACCAGATGAAGTAAAATTTAGCTCTATACTGAGGTTGCTGTTAAAAAAATTTGTTAAATTGTTGGTCCTTAAAAGGGGCCTTTTGCAATTAATGCGAAATTAACTTTCCTTAGTATTACCGTAATCCTTTCCTTTTGACATTCTGGTTGAGCACGTGTTGAACAAAGCGCGCTTTAAGCAGGAAATATAAACGATAAATACACTATTTTGCCTAAAGTCTTTTTTTTAAATGAGGGATTCCCAACACTACACCACAGAGATCGCTTGCATGCTGTAGGAAAGGCTCAGAAAAAGCAGCTTTTGGACTTCGAGTAGGGTACAATTGTTGTTGCCAGCTTGTAGGCAAAAGTGTTAGAGGCACGTCTACCTTGCTAAACATCCCCAAATCATCCGTTTAAAACGTTATCCTGGCGTGGAAAGAGAAGAGTACGTACGACAAGTGTTCAGCCCAGGACCGATAGACCTATGATTATGTCGGCCAGAGACCGAAGGGCGCTTCGTAGGGTGGTCGCTGCAAACCGTAAAACATCGATTGATAGAAATAAAGATAAAAGACAACACAAACCACTAATCCACAAAATTATTTAATAAAGACTCATAAGACTCAAAATTCATAATAAAGACTAATTTGAGTCTTTATTAAATAACTTTTTGGATTAATGGTTTATGTTGTATTTTTTCTTTATTTCAGTTTCCAGCTTCTTGGCGTGTTTATTTTAATCGATTGATAGTCTGACAAGATCCTTTAGAGAGTCCACTGGGACAACTTTAAGCACCAGGACTTTTCGCAGGAAATTGCATTCATTGGTTTTTCATGGCAGAGCCTCGGCCCGGACGCTCCGCATTGTAACGAGATTGCAATAGTGCAAAGAGAGACGCCACTGAACTCAGGAGCAATGACGGATCGTTTTAATGGAGTGACGAGTCACGACACTCCATCTGGCAATTGGATGGAAGGATTTGTGTACGGTGAATGCCCGGAGAACGTCATCTGGCAAGGTGAGTAGTGCCCTCAGTAATGTTTGGTGGAGGGTCAGTGATGATTTGGGGGTTCTTTTCGTGGTTTGGTCTGGGTACAATCGTGTCTGTGACTGGTCATCTGAACGCAGAGCGTTACCAAGACATCCTGGTCAACGCCGCACTGCCTGCTCTTTGGCAGCACTTTAGAAACAGCCCTTTTTCTTTCAACACGATAACGCACTTTGTCACAAATCAAGGGTTGAAGATGGTTTGATGAAATGGGGGTGCAGTCATCCTATCTCTCAATCTTCCGACTGATTGTAATGACTATATGACCACCCTTTTTACGTGGTTTGCAGATATTGTTCATGTTTGTATAACTCGTTTTCTTGTTTTCTCTGATCCGACAATTTAAAGAGTGATGCGACAGGAATCGGTAATAGTTGGACGCAGTATGGATAACACGAAAGATCTAAGCGAATTTGATCGTGGGCAAATTGTCGGGTCAGCGGCAGTTGGCAGGGATGGTTTCACCGGCATCGACATACACGCGTTACACCTCTAACACAGTGGCTCGCGAAAATTGCAGCACCTGCACAACTTCCGAGATGAAGTGACCCATTCCTCGGGCCCGGACAATTTGCCCACGATCAAATACTCTTAGACCTTTATTACCGATTCCTGTCGCATCACTCTTTAGATTGTCGGATCGCTGCTTACATCATTCCGTTTCCATTGCCAGAGCTGCCCACAGCGAAACAATTGCTTAACGCCAGATGTCTCTAATTCAATTGCTCTTCAGTATATGTTGTCGTTTTAATGATTTTTTATTGTTGGCCTTCCGATTTGTTTTAATAAATCTTGCATATTGGGCGCAAATGACCAGGGACGTTGACGCACCTATCATCCAACCAACCGAGAGAGCGCTGTTTATGGGGGGAGCTGATTTAATTTATGATCTGCACGATTTCTGTGCATAATAAATTTGCCATTGATTACCGTACAATTCACTTTAGTTATCGTCTAATGCACACTTTTTATTGACTCTGCTGCGTTTCCCTACAAAGATTTCAAAGCACAGTCCTGTTTGTGTTTGTTAGTTACTACCATTTAATTTGCATTATATATTACAGAAAAGGCTGATTGCTTAAAACAATTTTGAAACATACAATGAGGAAACGAAAGAGACTGCGCATGTTTATTCCAAAGAGTTGAGTTTTGGAAGGCAGTGACTGAGCTCTCCATGTTCACTATGTCCAAAGTAAAACGATAACATTGCCTTTGGTATGGCCAGGAGATCAACGAAAATGTTCAAATCGAGTCTGACGACGTTAACGAGTAGAGTGGCCAAACTCAGTGTAATGATTAGGTCACTGGATTTCTTCATAATACATGTACTTGCACGATTATAGGCGTTGCATCTGTCTTCATTGCATACTTCTTGGAAACACCAGTTCTCGTCATTACGAGTTTTGCAATCGCCTTGTTTAACTTCTTCATAGCACCCTCTCTGCCAGCCAAGTTCCGACCCATTCTCCTTCTTCTCGCTGATTTTGATAGTCACGCAAAACTTAGAACCTGATGTACATTCCCAAAGGCTGCCAGATTCTGTTTTGCAACGTGGGTCAGTAATTACCTTTTTAGTTGTCTCATCGGGCATGTAACACACGTAACATTGGAGGCCATCACTGGAAATGAGAAAGGATGCGCACAGGAGCACAGCGAACAAAGAGTGGGGCATTGAAAAGCTTCATAGAAGAATTCTCCGGATATCTAAAAAATTAAAAGAAATTTGTAAGAAGAAGAAATTTGAATATTTAGAGCAGCTGAAAAATTGAAAATCAATTTTTTTATTAATAAAAACCCTTGTATTTCAAAATGGACATTGGTAAATATAACTAAACACACAAAGCAATACAACGTGCGTAAGATAATTATTCAAGATATATGTATATATAATAGGGTCGTAGCCATAACAACACACTTTTGAACAACATAACAATTTATTCATTTTTTCCATTAATATCATAATGCTATACATGGATAACAAAAATGAAAACAATGCAGTAAATAGAGAAGGAGGAAAGAAAGAGAGAAGACCCCAGATTTATTGTCTTGGCGTTTGAAAACTAAAAATCTTGGAGACCATCACACCCTTTGTCGAGGAGAGGATAAAAATACGAATAGCCGATTGTGAAAAACAAGAAAATGTAAAGTCGATTCATAAGGTACGACAGGCAGCCTTCTGTTTAGAGTTTACCTCCTTTGGGCAAGCACAGTCCTTGTGGGAGATAAAGATGAACGTTTTCACTCATCTGATCCTTAATTTTTCTCCCTCCATCCGTGGGCACTATCTAGACATTAAGAGCTAGCTGTCTAGGACACCCATGCCAGAAGGCATAAGTTGAGAGGCCAAGTTTGTGGATGCGCCCAGAGAACCGATGCACGCAACGGAATGTTTATAGGACTCTAGAGTGAGCAGTAACGCACTTGCGTGTTTGCTGTGCGCAGAAACCGACGTCGAGGGAAAGGGGATCCGGTGAGTAATCGGCTGGTCAAGCCTCCTTGGAGCTTCGGCTCCTTGGGCTATATTCTTCCATATCCCTTTGTTGGGCTCGATGGTGGGTGAGGAGGAGTGGGGGGGGGGGGAGGCTGAAGTTTGTTGTTTTAATTTATGGAAAACAAAAACAAAAATATGAAGAGATATCAGAAAGTATGCCATTTATTTTTTCAAAGAAAATTACAAAACATACAGGTAAACAACTAAATGCTGCTGAAACTACTTGTCTTTGTCTAATTTTCCACATAGGCACTTTGAGGATTTAGGCATTTATCTCAACGCTGCACCAGTGTCAGATTAGCCCGCTCATAGAAATCTATCGGCTGTGAATACCAATCAAACCACTACAAACCTGCTTTCTGAGTACGAGAAATAATCCATGTATATTCTGATATTTTAATGCTCTAAGTCAATGTTTCCCATACATCTTTCAAGGGGTTCGCCAAATTTGTTCTGTAATGGCGGATTATTGTGTTGTATGCATGTATGTTTGGATATTTACAGGGTCGTAACACATTAATATGACCACCTGTCCTCGAACATGTTGGAACGTCCCATGGTATTCAGATGAAAAATCTTTGCATATCATTAAAAGCTGACAATAGCAGACGTGTAGTAGCATCCGTTAACACAGCAACTGTCGTCGTCATGGAGAGAGCAAGTGACCTGTCGGACCTCCAAAAGCGGATGATCATTGGCTATCGGGCCAAGGGGGGGCAGCGTTTCAGAAACGGCCACCTTTGTGAACTGCTCTAGGGCTGCCGTTGTGAAGGTGTACCGCGACTGGACGAATCAGACAGTTTCGAGCAA
>JAHWFO010013852.1:57646-70013 GCA_023313115.1 Rhysida immarginata
CTGTGAAGAACGATGTCACATCTACGGCAGGGTTCCATTTCAATCCACGTAAACAATCCCCAGACAGAAATGCCACCTCCACAAGCTTGAAGAGTACCATGCTGGCAAGAAGGGTTCATCGCTTCATGTGGTTTGCGCCGTACTCGTATCATGCCATTGGCATGTACCCATCATGAATCTCGACTCATCAGTCGAGGCAAACTATGTGATGTGCAGTCAGCAAAAGTACCTGCATGGGACGATGGCTTCTGTGCTTTAGTGCGAGGAGATGGTTCTGGATGGTGTGGCTATTTACACATTTCTGTGCACCCTGCTTTAAATTACCGAGTGATCTGTTGCTAGCTAGCCGACGACAACCCCGCTCATCCATACGAAGTTGTCAACGGCAGATGGCCCTTGTAGGGAAGGTTCATCCACGACTATCGAGATAGTCACCCATTCATCGGGCCCCGACAATTAGATCACAATCAAAGGGGCTTAGATTTTTCATCTTATCCATACCGCGTCCTTACTAAATCCTGTCGCATCACTCCTTAGATTGTCGGATCGCTGCTTAAGTCATTCCGTTTCCGTTGTCAGAGCTGCCCACAGCGCAACATCTGCATAACACCAGGCGTCTCTAATTCAATTGCTCTTCAGTGTTTGTTGATGTTTTAATGATATTTTATTGCTGGCCTTCCGATTTGTTTTAATAAATCTTGCGTATAGGGCGCAAATGAACATGGAAGTTGACGCGCCCATAATGCCAACCAACCAACTAAATTTCACCACCGAAAGAGTGCTGTTTATGGGGTGAAATCTAATTAATGAGTGATGTTTATGGGGTGCTGATTTAATTTATGATCTGCACGATTTCGTTCTATGCAAATAAATTTGACAGCGACTACCATACAATTCACTTTAGTTATCGCCTAAGTGCACACGTTTTTATTGATTCTGCTGCGTTTCTTGATTGATGACCAAGAACTTAGCTCGGCCGTGTCAACTTACAGGCTTTCTCGTGATCCCTGAAAGTGAATTGCACTTGTTTTAGCAGTGACCGTTAAAAATATCAAGATATTGTTAAATTCCTCAGTTTTAAAAGCACTTCTGCGTCACAGCTAAAGCTCCTTCTTGGAATGTTTGCAAGATTTTATTCATTATTTCTTTTCCCATGTTCTTGGCAATGTTCACATTACGGTTCCTGTTCTTGCAATCGCTCATCTGCCGTATGGAGACGGTTAAGTCGGAAAAGTTAATTATAACGATTCCCCCCCCCCCCTATATATACAGGATGGTCAAACTTTCTATAGCCCTCAAATTACTTGAAAAGTGTCGTAGAATTTAAAAAGTCGTGGGTGGGCTACATGATTAGGCAAATTAGGTCAAAAATTAATAGCCAGGAACCAATTTCCTATTATAAGCCTTTTTTTTTTTTTTTGCATTCCACTCTCGTGAGCATTAGAACACCCGCGTGGGCATGGTGGAGGGGTTTGAGTGCCTCAATGATGCTAAGGGCTACGCTGGCTAGGGGCATCCATGCTCAGGCCTTAGCTGAGGGATCCGACTAAACGTGTACGTTCGGTTGTTGACCCACCCAGTGGACCGGTGCCCACAACGGAGGGTTCATAAGAGGCTGTCCACCCACGTGTTAGTCGTGCGTGGCGGTCCGTATTCGGGGGAAAGGGGTCCTGGTGGTTGTGGGAAAGCTGTTCCGGACTCACGAAAGTTTAGGAAAATCCGTTAGCCAAGATTCTATAGGGTGAGTTTTTTAAAAGTGGCCCGGCACGAAATACTGTATAACATGGCCGCCGCACCAGCAGTTTATAAGTACGAGAACTGGTCTTTATTTTTACCAATACTATAAGTTTCGCACTTGCGTCATTTATAAATTTCCACCATTGTTTCGGTGTTACGACGCTTGTTTCTCCCCCCCCCCCCCTCCAATTATAAAAAGTGCAACTCCCCCCATTGTATTGGTTATTATTATTATTATTATTATTGTTATTATTATTATTATTATTATTATTATTATACAGATATAGACATGTATTTGCATTACTATACATGCGCTTCTCTATTTTTGGTCAGATGAATATTCAAGTACAATTTCTTTATAAACACGTGTGTTGTTATAGGAAATGTTGTTTCGAATTATGTCACTCTTTCTGGGAACCTTAGTGACGTAAGTCGGGGTCTTACTATAGAATACTTATTTAGCCTAGGTCTTGAAAAATTTTTATATACACCATAGTAAATTTTACCGTAAATTAACCCTTATAACTGGTACTCGACTCTTCACAAAAAATGTTTTTTTTTTTTAAACTTCGGATAAAGCGTTTCATACCTGTTATGTAAATAACATTTACACAGACTTTGTGGGTCATGCATTTTACTATTAACAGTTAAAAAAAAAACAAATATGACGTCTCACTTTGATTTCTATCGCGCAGAGGCGGAGTGGGCAACGAGCTTCTTTGATTATTCAAAAATGAAAATTTAACGCATTACCAAAGGCGAGTACGTTCTCAACCACTGACGGCCGAGTGATTTGTTAAAGAGCGAAGCTCCATCGTGTTAAGTGTGCTTACCTTATGGAAAGAATTTCTTCAGAGATAAGGTTCCATAAAATATGCTTGTAGGAACCCTGTTTTCGCTTTTCCTGTATGGAATTATACGTCGAAAAAGAAACCAAAACAAGATTATACGCGCGAGACAATCTCTAATCGCTCGCCATTGTTTAAATAATACCATATTTCGGTAGAATTGTTGAAAAACAGTGCAGTTCCAACACCTCCTAGAAATAAAGCTTAAGCACGGAATCGTCATACATTGTTACATCATCATAAAAAGTCAAAATGATATACAGTTAAACCAGACAGAGACCATATGGCCGAGGAAAACCGACAAGTAGGGTTTAACGACTGGTAACGAACATAATTATATTAAGAAGAAAAAACAAAGGGTTAATAAAATTTTACAGTTATAATTGAGAGCTATACAGGGTGAATACAAAAACGAGCCTCCCCCCCCCTTTTTTATTTTCGTAACTGAAGCAGATATGTCAGTTTTGAAGAATTCAATGAATAGGAAGTTGTGGGTGACCTTTCCCATGGTGCACTTTTCATCATCCCAAATATGCAAATTAGGACACATTCAAATCCTATCTTAAAAACCGTAACAGATACACGAAAAATTCAATTTGAAGACTTGTTCAAAATTGAAGATAAGACTGTTTTCAAAATTAATATCAAAATTGCACTAAGAATTGAATCTTGTGTTTGTGATTTGTATACTGACATTGGGTCAGTAAATAATTTTCGGCTTATATCCTGGAAAATTTCCATGAACTTTCGGACAAGTGTTGTTATTTCAACAGTTGGCCGAATCATCCTGGAAAACTTAATTTAGGACTCGATTTGTATGCATTCCAAATTCTCCAATTGTATGTATTTTTAAATTATAGACATTTCTAAATTGTTGGTTTTCAAAGTTTTTTTCAAAATTATTGTTTCCTCAAAATTGTTGGTTTTAAAACTGTACATAAATTCTTAATACGTTTTTATTTGGAAAATTAATTGGCAATGTTAGACTGGTACATTTAGGTAATGGGGGAAGGCGGGCTGCTGTTTCTTCATAGTAGATTAGATTTTCAATTTATTTTATTCATTAAGTTGATTTTTTATTGTTGGGTCATCAAATAAATTGTTAATCGTTATAAATTTTTCAATATTTGAATTTAGGAGGAATTTTATACAGGGTGATTCAGAATTCATTGAACAAACTTTTAGGGGAGATAGTACGGATGATTCTAAGCAAAAAAGTTTCTATGAACATGGGTCCGAATTTGAACACTAACTGAGATATGAACAGAAATGAAAATGCCGCCATCAAGATCAACATGAAAAAGGTTTAAAATTTTATCGTATTCCAACAAGTAGTTTCCGAGTTACGCATTCAAAATCATAACAGTGCTCACATGCGAATACTAACCAGCACGTGTTACGATGTTGAGTGCGTAACTCGGAAACTACTCGTTGGAATTCGATAAAATGTTAACGGTATATACAGTTTTATGTACCCTATTATTCATCTAAAATTCATTATCCTGGGCCTTACAGAACCTGAGTTATTAACTTGTTGATTTTGGTGACAGCATTATTATTTCTTTTCATATTTCAGTTAGCGTTCAAATTCGGACCCATGTTCATATCAACTTTTTTGTTTAGAATAATCCATACTACCTCCCCTAAAAATTTTTACAATGAATTCTGAATCATCCTGTATATGTTAAATATAACATCGTGTCTATCAAAAGGCGCGTGCGAAATGGATTAATCGGTTGCTTTGATTTTGTAGGTGAAATAGTGAAATAGAGGAATAATGCGGACACCGAAACAACGTGTAGAGCTGATACTTCTTTGTGGAGATCACCACAGAACATGTCAAGAAGCTGCAGACGAATTTCGTCACTGGCACCCTGATATTACCAAGCCAACCAGCTACACTTTTACGCGTGACAGAAGAAAATTTGGATCGTGTGAGGCATTGTCTTCGACTGCATGGTGCACATTTGAACATAAACGATAAGCTTGCGAAACCATGTGAACATAAAGCCAACATTCATAAACTTTTCTTATGGTATGCGACTTTTGAGACACACGGGGTATTTTTATTAAAAAAATGAAATCAATTGCATTAAATACGGTTATAAAATCTTTAACCGTTGGAAGAATCCGATAAATTTTTATCATCAACTAAAATGTTTTTATAGTCCATGCATTCACTTTTTCAAGAATTGTTTTGGCTAAAAAGCCTGCAACGTATGCAGCCGAATTTGTTTCAAATAAATTTGGATTTTCAATAACTCAATGTCTAGAGCTATTGGATCTGAGTTAATTTTGATTCAAAAGAAGACTTTGCAACTGCTTCGAATTCCTTGGATGTTTCCTGCAACATTTCATTTGGCAATAGCCGGCCAGGTGGCCGAGATGGCTAGGGCGTAGGCTTTCTAGTTCTCGAGTTCCACCCGGTTGTGGGTTTGAATCCCGCCTTAGGCATGGATGTTTGTGTTTGTCCCGGGCTGCGTACGGATATAACTTGTATAAACGGCGCAAAATGACCTTAGCAGACGAAGCCAAAAATTCTAATAAACCAACCAACCAACCAACCAATCATTTGGCAATAAAACTTCATCATTATCCTTTTCACAATTTCCTGCTGACCGGATAAAATAACATTTGTGGCCATAAGTTGTGTTATTGTTGTACCCGTAGCAACGTTGTTCTAATGCTTGATAATTGTTGTACCCTTAGAAACGCACGCACAAGCAAAATAATATAAGTACGAGGGGTGATCAAAAAGTAATGTCGCGTATTTTTTTTGCTTTAAAATCGTGACCGGGAAAAAATAAACACGTGGATATTCGATAGAACTATTCAACTTTTATTTCTCCACATACTCTCCAAACCGACTGAAGCAACGATCCCAGCGGTGGACAAGTTTTTCCACGCCCTTTCGATAAAAGTCGTCCGGTTGAGTTTGGAACCAGTTGCGAACTGCCGATTTCACCTCGTCGTCGTTACGGAAATGTTGACGGGCCAGTGATTTCTTCAACGGTCCGAAGATATGGTAGTCACTGGGAACAGGTCCGGCCTGTATGGAGGATGAAGTAGTGTTTCCCACTTCCATCGCTGCAACAGTTCAGTGACCCGTTTCTCTGGGTGGGGAGGTGCGTTGTCGTGGTGCAGCACGATGTCCTCCATTGCCAAGTCAGGTCTCTTTCCGATCGAAGATTCCTCAATGTGCCTCTGTAGCGTTCGGAATTGACAGTGGTATGCGGTGGAAGAAACTCAAGCAGTATCGGACCACGGTAATCCCCAAAACATGTCAACATGACCTTGCCGGCAGATGACAGAGTTTTGAACTTTTGCGTTGTGGGAGATGAGGTGTGTTTCCAAACCGCCGATTGCATCTTGGTTTCGGGCGTGAAATGGTGGACCCAAGATTCATCGCCTGTGATGATTCGATCCAAAAAATTCCTGAAATAACCCATCTGCATGACACTTTGCGAAAGCCGAGCTACTCGTGAACAATATCGTGCGTTCCATATAAATGAGCAACGTTGCAGCAATTTCTCTCACGGTAATCCGCCGGTTCTCGGCAATGTTGCTGTCAATCATGGATTCCCGCGACCGGCCAGAGCCAACACCACCTAAAGATAAGGTCTTAGTACTCGGTGAACACTGCGTCATCAAACGGAGACAGACAATGAAACTTTCATTGTTTACAACAAACGGAAAACCGCAGTTTGGTGTCGCAGTTCTCACCTAGTACTAAGGCCTTATCTTTAGGTAGTGTTGCCAGAGCAGTGTTCGTACAGCAGGTCCTCTCGTCCTTCTTTAAAAGCCGTGCACCAACGTTGTACTGTTGGGAGCTGCACGATAAAACCTCCGTACACCGACATAATTTCCTTATGGATATCGATTGGTTTCCGTCCTTTTGCACAAAGAAAACGCATAACACTCCGGTGCTCACAAGCACTGGACGATGAAATGAGAGCCACCATCTTGTTTGTACTGTCACGTCGCTAGTGCTTGGCGGATGCACACGATACTAACAGGAAACTTTAACAATAAACGAAACTAGCTTTTATACACTGAGTCAGCATATTATTATGACCTCCTAACATGTATATGCAAATACGCGTACGGACGTCGCCACAATGTTGCTAGCGGGCCGGACCAATATAAAAAGGGAAGCTGAGTGTCGTCGACAAGCTTCCCATTTCCATTCTTCAACTATGGGTAAACAACGTGATTTAACAGCCTTCGAACGCGGGATGATTGTAGGTGATCGGAGCTATGTAACGAGTATCAGCGAAACAGCAGCATTTGTGGGGTGCTCGAGAGCAGCCGTCGTTAATGTATTTAAAGACTGGACGGTTAGCCGGAAGACGGGGTCTGAACGTTCGCGTTGTGGCCGCCCGCGGATGGTTAATGATCTGACAGAACGGAGACTGTCACAACTGGTAAAGGATAACAGAAGGGCAACTGTGCATCAAATCACTGCTGACCTTAATCAGGGGTCCTCCAAAACGGTCTCTGAATGCACTATCCGCTGCACACTGCATCGCATGGCATACGGAAGCCGAAGACCTGTCCGCACACCTTTGCTGTCTGCAGCCAACAAGCGGAACTACTCCAATTCACAAGGACTGGACTATCGAGCAGTGGAAACAAATCATGTGGTCTGATGAGTCACGATTCCAGTTACATCATGCAGACGGCCGCGTGAGAATCCGGCGGAAACAGCACGAAAGCATGGACCCCGCATGCACGAGTACAACCCTTCAGGCCGGTGCGGGCAGTGTTATGGCCTGGGGAATGTTTTCCTGGCATACGATGGGTCCGTTAATACGTGTTGAAGAACGTCTGGATGGCACAGCATACCTCCGTATCGTCGCCGATCAAGTCCACCCTGTCATATTGATGGCGTACCCCAATAGAGATGGCTACTTCCGGCAAGACAATGCGCCATGCCACAGAGTTCGTATTGTGCAGTAGTGGTTCCAGAAACAAGAGGGGGACTTTATCTTACTTTGGTGGCCCCCACAATCCCCAGATCTCACTCCAATTGAGCATTTGTGGGACGAAGTCAAATGAACCATCAGACAGCTGAACCATGAACCATCCACCACCGTCCAATCTAGCACAACTAGGCAGTGCTATCCATCAGGCATGGTGTCAGATTCCTTCCACCACCTTCCAACATCTCGTGGAATCAATGTCACGAAGAATCACCGCAGTATTAAAGGCAAAAGGTGGCCCAACGAGATACTGACAGGGTGGTCATAATAATATGCTCACTCAGTGTATATCGCAATTTTCTCATATCTGCCGTTATTTTCGAGAAAAAAAATTACTCGCGATATCACTTTTTGATCACCCCTTGTATATATGATAAGCTGAGTCCGCTGAAATGCATTATTATTGCAGCACAAAGAATCAAAGAACGTGATAAAGGCTGTGTTTATATCACGTAATAAAAGCTGCCCGATCATCGAACGGGGGCTTCTCAGAAATACACGTTTCCCGCCAGACTTCGGTGGCGCCACTTACGTCTACCATAGCCTTTACTTGTTATCCTTAATACGTTCTTTGAACAAACGGAAACAAACGGCCGCCGACCGATCGTGGATCGTACCATGTGACTGGTCGGGCTTTTTAGACACGCCCTTAGTAACTCCAAGTGGCTCGAAACTTGCAGGTTCTATTTTTCTTACATCTTTACTAAAAATACTACCCAATTTAATGGTATTTAGTACATCTGCTAATGGTAATTTTGGGACTGTATTTGAACTCGGCAAGCAATTGTATTCCTGTGGAAGCAGTGAATCGACAATAGAAAATCAGCGCTAATTGTCCTATCCGTGTTAGCAGCGTGTGTTAAGAGAACGTGGGTGAATTGTTTAATTGGTATATGTGTAATTTAGTATTATTCCAGGATTCGTTAATACCTTATTTACCTGAATTTAAGACGAGGTTGTTGTCCAAATTTAGAGGGCAAAAAATGGGGGGGGGGGGCCCCGGTCATCTTAGAATCGGATCTTTTACCGCTGTGTACGAAGCGGGAAGCTTCACTGCTAAAGTCCATTGCTGCTTTCGAACTTTGTAGGCAGTAGTACCTTTAACTTTATTTTGGGTGGGGGGAAGAAGCTTTACAAATAAAGTAGTGGAGTTTGAAGCTGTACTTCAGATCAAATATCGGGTCGAACTTGAATACATGTATCGGGTCCGATGTTGCCGATTCAAAAAAAGAAATTTCTCGCTAAAACAAACCCAAAATCCGCTAAAACCCACTGATTCAATTGTACTTAATGAATTTTTTTACCGGACTCTTGGCATCATTTTTGTGTAAAATCGGAAAAATTTAGCGGGAAATCCGCAAAGTTGGCAATGCTGATTTAAGTCACCATTACTATCCCATTAGTCTTAGCGTTCGGCCATGTGATTTCCGAGAGGAAAACGGGACCGAGGCGGATAGCCATGGAGTTATCCAATGAAATTGCTTGTTTTCCACGTGCTTCGTAAGAATAACAAATCGCACAACAACTTAACAACTTTATGCATTCCGTGACTCAGACGACGTGTGATTCAGTCCTACTGCTATTACCGTACAACACTGTAAATAGCATAATTGTGTGGAATGGCTGCTGTTGAAATACGTGGGACAATCGTTGGTAAACCTTCAAAAGGTATTCGGCGGAGTTATGACGCTAATTTTAAATTAGTAGTCATTAATAATACGGAAGCTGTAAGGTTGTTTTCCGTATCGGAAGCAAAAGTTAAACGGTGGAGGAAAGCAAAAGAACAGCTTAAGAGTGCAGTTAGTAGCCGCAAAGTTTTTCGAGGCCCTAAAGGAGGAAGACAACAGGTTGTTGAAAATGAAGTAGTGAAGTAGTGTAATTTATTCAAGAGAAAAGGCGAAATGGGATGCCAGTAACAAAGAAGTTGTGCAGATGAAGGCATTAGAAATTTCTCGACGATTAGGAATACCACGAGGAGAATTCAAAGCCAGTATGGGATGGATTACGAGGATGATGCGGCGTAATGGGCTTGCTCTTAGAAGAAGAAAAACCTTAGCCCAAAGGCTCCCTGAACATTACGAGGAGAAACTTTTAGCGTATCAACGGTATGTTATTAATTTAAGACTCATAATTATTTATTAAGCCAAATAGGCAACACTGATGAGACGCCAATATTTTTTGACATGCCAACCAATGTGGCAATCCATGATAAAGGTAACAAATCTGTACTGGTTAAATCTACTGGCAAAGGATAACAGTTATGCTAGGTGTTCTAGCAGGTAGAACAAAATTACCTCCATACATTATACTCAAAATGAAAACCATGACAAAAGAACAACTTCCACCAGGATTAATTTTCAGATCCCAAGAGAATGGTTGGATGACGAACGAATTAATGTCCGACTGGATAAAAAGTGTATTGTGTAATCGCCCAGGGTCTTTGTTAAAAAAAAAGAATGCTTGTTTTAGATGCCATAAGAGGTCATTTAACCGAAAAAGTTAAACAAGACGTTAAAAATGCTAACTGTGATCTTGTCATTATTCCAGGAGGTATGACATGCCAATTCCAGTGTTAGATGTTGTGGTTAATAAATCATTTAAAGATAACCTAAGAAAGGAATACACAGAATGGTTATTAGCAGGTGATCACCCTCTCACCCCAACAGGCAAAATAAAAAAGCCTTCTTTAAGTCTGCTGGGGACATGGATAAAATCGTCATGAGGTGCCATTTCTAGAGAAAGCATCATTAGGGTGTTCAAAAAGTGCTGTATATCAAATGCATTAGATGGTACAGAAGATGACTTTTTATGGGAAGAAAACCTTAATGATGAAATTTAAGTTATTGGAAGAACATTTTGTTAAAAGTGCAGTATTAAGTCAATTTTTAATACACTGTAATTACAAATGAAATTAAAGCATTGTTCTTTTTTTAAAAAAATTAAAAGTACATTTGGTTTATTCATTTACATGTAAGAGTTAAATGTTTATTCTTTCAGTGTTAGTTGAATTCCAATACTGTGGAAATGTATATACAGCAGTTCATTTTCTTAAATTTTGGGGGTCGTCTTTTCGTTGAAGTCGTCTTTTACTCGGGTGAATACGAAAAATAAAGATAGAACTTAATGAAATGTTAACTCACTAGCACCATATACTTTGAGTATAATTTCTTATGCCAATTCCGAGTTATCCATCGCTAAAAAGTTGGTTATCCGGATCGCTACACTGAAAGCTGAAGTCATAAGCACGCTACACATACACTGGCGGAAAAAAAAATCCCAACACCACGAAGGACTTGTGTCAGATGAATGAAATTTGGACAGTATATTCAGCTATGGTATTTATTCAATTGATTCAAGTTTCAAGGTTACAACTTATAGGGGGCGCCACCAGCGCCACCCTGTACATGCAAATGAGGCATTCCAATGACAAATATAAAGGAGATCAGACGCGCGTCTGTGTCACTTCAGACACTTGTGGACTTGTGTGATAGAGTACGTAAAGCATGCCTCGAAGGCGACTGCGACGTGAATATGGGCAGCTAACCCAATTCGAACGATGACGTGTAGTGGGCCTTCGAGAGGGTGGACTTTCGTTCCTTGCTATTGCAGAACGCATGGGTCGAGACGTTGCCACTGTGTACAACTGTTGGTAGCAATGGTTCAGGGAAGGCAGGGTTACCAGGAGATCAGGATCTGGACGACCCACAACCACTGGAGACAGGGTTGACCGGCGCATCTGTAGGTTGGCTGTGGCAAATCGGACAGCATCTGCAGCGGACTTTCGGGCTGCTGTGGCACCCAACGTCACTCCACGCACAATTCGGAACCATCTCCAGGCGCCCTGTGGCATGTTTGCCTCTTACCCCTCAACACTGTGCGGCACGTCTTCAGTGGTGTCAAGCCAGAGCGACTTGGAGGGCAAAATGGAGGTCTGTGGTCTTCACGGATGAAAGTCGTTTCTGTCTGGGTCAGAAGGAAGGTCGCACAAGGGTCAGGAGGAGGAGTGGGGAAGTCCTGTTACCGAGCTGTATCCGTCGTCGGCATACTGGCCCCACCCCTGGCGTTATGGTATGGGGAGGGATTTCCTACGACAGCAGGACCCCTGGTGGTTATCCCAGTCACCATGACGGCAAATGTTTACATTCGGATGGTTGTTGAACCCATTGTGCTGTCATTCATGGCTGGTATACCAGGGGGGCTGTTCCAACAGGATAACGCTCGACCCCACACTCCTGCTGCAACCCAACGTGCCCTTCAGGGTGTCCACATCCTACCATGGCCAGCACGATCACCAGATCTGTCGCTCATCGAGAACGTCTGGGACATGGTCGGACGCCGTGTCAGGGCTCTTCGACAACCAGCAACAACTGTCGCTGATCTGACCATCCAGGTACAACAGGCATGGAATGCCATACCACAAAATGACATTCGGCATCTCTACGACCGTATGCATGCACGTGTGCAGGCCTGCATAGACCAGCGCGGCGACTACAGCGGGTACTAAATTCCGTGCTTTTTCACCATGTACAGGGTCGCGCTGGTGGTGCCCCCTATAAGTTGTAACCTTGAAACTTGAATCAATTGAATAAATACCATATTTGAATATACTGTCCAATTTCAATCATCTAGCACAATTTCAATCATTCGTGGTGTTGGGATTTTTTTTCCGCCAGTGTAAGATTTGGGCTTAAGCTATCAGAGTAGCGGTCCGGATAACCAATTTTTTAGCGACGGATAACTCGGAATTTTCACAAGAAATTATACTGAAACATGTGGTAACCTCTTTTCTGCCATTCAATA
>JAHWFO010013852.1:70413-93165 GCA_023313115.1 Rhysida immarginata
TCCTTGAAGGTTGGAAAATTTCTTAATCTCATTTGCATTATCTAGCTTAACAAAATAATTCTGAATTACTTTGAATCGTGTATGAATTTTGTTTTGTTTCTGTTATTAGGTAATGAAGCCATCAATCTCCTATTTCAGTCTGCTTAATGATAGTGAAGAAACTGATTTTGCACCAGAGACAGCCCTGCAAAATCTTCAAGTTGGTCTGCCTCCGACCCTTGAAGCATATTTTCAAAACCATGATTTATAAGGATTAACAGAAAAAAAAAATATTACTTGTTATAATCTCTGTACCTCATTTAAAATCTCACCGATAGCTGCTAAACTTCTGGAAGAACAGACAAGAAATCAGACAGAGTCAAATTTATGGAGAGAACATCGGAAGGGACGAATAACTGCATCTATCTTTGGCAAAGTTTCAAATTGTAAAAACCCAAATACACCAGCTCTAAAGTGGGGACGAGAAAATGAACTAAGAGCCAAAGATGCATTTTTGCAAATACTATCAAAACAATATACCAATTTAGCTTTGGGCTCTGCAGGATTATTTATTGATACCCAAAGTTCCTATTTTGGTGCATCACCAGATGGAATAGTTACATGTGATTGCTGCATACCTCACACTTTGGAAATAAAATGTCCCTATAAATACAAGGACAAGTCTATCTTAGAAGCAGCTACGGACCCAAACTTTTTTTTGGATGAAAATCTTCACCTGAAGCATAATCATCCCTATTATCATCAAGTACAAGGGCAACTGGCCATAAGCAAAATTGCTAAAGCTTATTTTGTAACTTTTTATTATTTTTTGTATTGTATTTACTCCGTAATATTAATTTTATTTATTTATTACTTCTTTTCTTCTTATTATATTTTTATCTTGTAACTCTCATTCTATTTGCTCGATATTGTAGTTCCGTGTTGGCTTCAATTAGCTGTGTGAATACAATAAATGAATTGAATTATTATTATTGAATTGTTATCTTTGTAATTATTATTATATTTCTGTCAAACTGTAAAGTAAAATTGTGTTTTTCGGTATTTTTATTGTCCTTTTTTTTTTAATTACGTTATTTCTCTTTTACTTGTATCTTAAATAACCCAATTTTTGGCTTTTGGCCTGTTGTTGGGGGGCTCCATAGGGGCTTGGCCTTGCAGTTTATTTGGTGGGTTATTCCTTGTTGTTGTTACCTATTATTATTATTATCATCACTGTTTGGGGAAGCCAAATTCGGATCAAGTCCAGAAGCGAATCCCAGAGGCGGACCCAAAAGAGGGCCAAGCCCAAGGGACTCAAATGCAAGGAAGGGAAAGTTACGCAGTCGTAGGAGTATTAATATTTGGGTGTAGGAATTTCCTTACTATGTGACAGGTGTTTAGAATTGCGGCTTTCTGTAAGGTTTTGTATAAGTGTGGGTTTAAATTTCGTGTTGACAGGCTTTTGTGTAGCCAGTGTGGAATAACCCCAGTGGCAGAAAGAACGATAGGAACAATGTGTACTCTGTTAACTCCCCAAAAGCGTTTTATTTCGTGTTCAAGATCCGTATATTTAGTGATTCTGTCAGTGTATGTCTTTTGTAAATTGTGTGTGTTAGGGATGGAGATATCAATTATGTAGGTCACTTTGTTTTGCTTATCTACTAGTATAAAATCTGGTCTGTTATGAGGGATAGTTTTGTCAGTGATTATAGCTCTGTCAAAATATAGTTTATGTGTGGTGTTCTCTAAGACAGTGTCGGGGATATACCGGGTGATTCAGTCAATTTCTGACCATTTCACTCGAATGACGTGCATTAGGGATAAACAATTGAAAGAATATGAGCGCCATATCGAATTTCAAAATAGTTGGAGTTTGTATTGTTGCAACGGCGCTGCATGAAAATCGTATTGTTGAAAAATGGCGCCCGCATTATCAACAGAGCAGAAATGCAAGGTTGTCGAATGGTATTTCGAGACAAAATCACCTGTAACCGTGCAAAGAAAGTTCCGGAAGGAGTATACGTGTCGAGGCACCAGGCAGGCCAGCAATCATTGATTTTGTCAAGCAATTTCGTGCCACTGGATGTGTTAAAGGCAAGAAAAAAGGCGGGAGCGAATTTCGTGTTCGAACGGCCGAAGTTGTCGAAAATGTTCGCACAAAGTTGGTCGCTTTGTGCGCTTGGTGCACAAAGTTCGCACAAAGTTGGTCGCTTGGTGCGCGATTTCCAAAAGAGGCATCATTGGTCCGTTCTTTTTTGAGGGCACCGTAACGTCACAGGCTTACCTTAACATGTTGGAAACCTTCTTCATCCCCGAGCTGCAAAGGAGGCGTATACCGCTTCGACATCAATGGTTTCAAAAGGATGAGGCTAGGCCTCACACAACTAGACTTTCTCAGTCAGAAATTCGGGAATCGTGTCATTTCAAACACGTTTCCAGATCGATTCGGGGGTGGCTTTCTTTGGCCCTCTACGACTTCCGACCTAAACCCATGTGATTTTTATCCCTGAGGGTTCCTTAAAGACAGTGTGTTCACTACAGCACCAAGAACCCTAGACCAGCTGCGACAGAGCATCGTCGACTGCTGCACCCTTGTGGATGCAGAAATCCTGGATAGAGTTATGAACAATTTCACCATTCGGCTGCGAGCAGTTCAAAACGTTCATGGTGGCCACATTGAGCATATCATCAAGACTTTTCCACGGGAATAAAAACTCCGAACTGCCTAAAATATCATACTGAAATGCTGAGTTTGTAAACATTAATGGGTCAATAAATCATGGTACTGAAATGGTCAGAAATTGACTGAATCACCCTGTATTTAAAATATGGAGTGTGAATGTCCCTTAGCTTGTGTATCTTAGCTAGACGTTGATGTACGATGTTGGCTACCAGGTTATGTCTGTGTAAATAATCTGTCTACGTGAGTATTTTGCAACTGAATATGACGTATTGGATGGTTTCCTCTGCGATATGATTTCCTGCAAGAGCCATCAGTCGAATCTTTGATATGTTTTCTGTAGCTTTTAGTGTTAATAACCTGGTCTTGTATGGCAATCATGGTTCCTTCAGTTTTCCCAAAGAGACTCCCTTCATTCAATCAAAAGTTCGACGCTTTTTTGTCGACGTGTGGCTGGTTGAGTTCAGAAGGATGTCTATCGAGGAGTTGCTTTCCGAGCCATGATTGAAGTTTAGTGCATGTTGTAGGGATGTTATGGGTGTTCTGCAGGCTGTTCAGATTCAGAGGTGTGTATTTTGTATCAGCCATGCAGACTGCTTTGTGTAATGGTGATGTGTGTTGTTTAGAGTAAAAGAATTCTCTGAGTGACTGAGTCCGTTTCTGATGTAGATCTATTATGTCATTAAGACCTCTGCCTCCCTCTGAACGAGGCAGGGTGAGTCTTTCAATAGCTGCGTATGGATGGTGCTTTCTGTGCTTTGTAAGTAGTTTACGTTGTTTCCTTTCAAGTCCCTCAAGATCTGTGTGTCCACTGTATGACTCCAAAGCAGTAGGAGAGTATTGACGTGGCATAAGTATTGATGGCCTTGATTAAATTCCTGGAATTTAAATGTGTTTTAAGTATTGCCTCTACCCTATGAAGGTATTGTTTAGTGAGTGTATTCTTTGTGTTTGTGCTCCAGAAGCTTGGCTTGCTTAAATCCTAGATATTTGTAAACTTCGTCATTTTCCATAGCAGCAATGTGATCTGGTTCTTCTAATGTGAAGCCCCTTCACTGAGAACTCTATTTTCAATGTGAATGGTTTTGCATTTGTCCAACAAACATTACATGTGTATGTCTTTTGAAAAAAGTTTGTGTAATGTCAAATAATTGGTGCAATTGTGTTTGTGTGGAGGCGTAGATTTTCATGTTGTCCGTGTAGAGTAAGTGTGAAAGCGTGTAGTGGCAGCTTTTATTATTATTATTATTATTATTATTATTATTATTATTATTATTATTATTATTTATACCAGATGGTTTGTTTGCTTTTAGTATTTATTTGCGTAAAATGACGGCCGTGTATGTCTTACAAACATGGAAACACGGAATTCTTTTGTGTGATTTTAAAGGACTGTCACTTTACGCAAATAAAATGATTGATTTCTTTGTGATACAAGACCCACTCAAATTTTTTTTTTGCAATTAAGTAATATTTTTTAATATATTAAATGTTTAAATCAATTATTAATTAGTAATAATTTTGTAAATTCTTATACCAAGCGTTTCAACTTTATTAATTTCCAAAAGTAATTAGTAACTTCAGAGAAAATTGCTGCGAAATTATGGGTCAACAATGGAGTCTTTGAGTGATGCTTCACTGCAGGGCGGATACGAAACAGTTGCTATGAATGAGTTGTTCATTTGGGATGCTTCACTGCAGTGCACGCAGTGCTCGCATTCCTAAAAATCAACTTTGCCCATTATTGAGGGAGAAAAAAAACAGTGAGAAAATATAAGAAAAAAATCTTCACGACAAGTGAAGCCTCAGCCAGAGACCTCTAGCATGTATTGGTCGACCGGAACATGGGATATACCAATTAAAAGGCAGAAAACTATTAGAATAGAACTTGGAAACGTATTAGAAACCGTTAAATTTGCCACAGTGGCGAAATTATTATGCGACCATGGAATCCCTGTTGTAGAATGCGGCCGCTGGATAACACGCAAAGGGGCCACATCCCAAAGTATTTATATTAGAACTAGCAAAGGTACCCGGCGTTGCCCGGGATAATTACACTTGCACAAACTTTTCCTTTCATTGTTAGTCATGAGATATATATTGTTGGTTCATGCAGTGTGTTTGTGAATTGCGTGCTGATACCATTGTTGATACCTATTGTTGTACCAACTTTGCCTTGCATTGTTGGTCATGAGATATTTCTCATTAATATGCCTTGCCATAACCATGAATATCGATTTTTTATCGATATTTATTATTTTTCCGAAATCTGAGGTAGACAGTGACCTTCCTCATGCTTTAAAGGTCATGTATGCGAAATTTTATCAAGATCGGAATAAAACTGTAGATTTGTATAAAAAACGTACACACAGACCCACAGACCCACAGACAAACATCCTTCTTTATATATATAGATAAACCATTAAAGAATGACATAACCAAGTACCAAAAGATTAAACTAAACGATTCGCGGAACTACACTGGCGGAAAAAAAAAATCCCAACACCACGATTGAATTGTGTTAGATGAATGAAATTTGGATAGTATATTCAGCTATGGTATTTATTCAATTGATTCAAGTTTCAAGGTTACAACTTATAGGGGGCGCCACCAGCGCCACCATGTACATGCAAATGAGACATTCCAATGACAGATATAAAGGAGATCAGACGCGCGTGGACATGTGTGATAGAGTACGTGAAACATGCCTCGAAGGCGACTGCGACGTGAATATGGGCAGCTAACCCAATTCGAACGAGGACGTGTAGTGGGCCTTCGATAGGGTGGACTTTCGTTTCGTGCTATTGCAGAACGCATGGGTCGAGACGTTGCCACTGTGTACAACTGTTGGCAGCAAGGGTCCAGGGAAGTCAAGATTACCAGGAGATCAGGATCTGGACGACCCCCGGCCACTGGAGGCAGGGTTGATCGGCTCATCTGTAGGATGGCTGTGGCAAATCGGACAGCATATGCAGCGGGCATTCGGGCTGCTGTGGCACCCAACGTCACTCCACGCACAATTCGGAACCGTCTCCTGGCCAGGAACCTCCAGGCGCCCTGTGGCATGTTTGCCTCTTACCCCTCAACACCGTGCGGCACGTCTTCAGTGTTGTCAAGCCAGAGCGACTTGGAGGGCAGAATGGAGGTCTGTGGTCTTCACGGATGAAAGTCGTTTCTGTCTGGGTCAGAGTGATGGTCGCACAAGGGCCAGGAGGCAAATGTTTATATTCGGATGATTGTTGAACCTATTGTGCTGCCATTCATGGCTCGTATGCCAGGGGGCTGTTCCAACAGGATAACCCTCGACCCCACGCTCCCGCTGCAACCCAACGTGCCCTTCAGGGTGTCCACATCCTACCATGGCTAGCACGATCACCAGATCTGTCGCCCATCGAGAACGTCTGGGACATGGTCGGACGCCGTGTCAGGGCTCTTCCACAACCAGCAACAACTGTCGCTGATCTGACCATCCAGGTACAACAGGCAAAGAATGCCATACAACAAAATGACATTCGGCATCACTGCGACCGTATGCTTGCACGTGTGCAGGCCTGCATAGACCAGCGCGGCGACTACAGCGGGTACTAAAGTCCGTGCTTTTCACCATGTACAGGGTGGCGCTGGTGGCGCCCCCTATTAGTTGTAACCTTGAAACTTGAATCAATTGAATAAATACCATAGCTGAATATACTATCCAAATTTCATTCATCTAGCACAAGTTCTTCGTGGTGTTGGATTTTTTTTTCCGCCATTGTATATTTTTAAACCGCCCTATGTTAACATTGTAAGTTTCTAATGGACCATATAGATAACATTAAACCATGTACTTTTGAACCAATTGCGGCTATCATTAATTTAACGTTACATTCATTCATGACAAACCATTCCAAGTTGTTTGAAATACCGGGTAGGCAAGAAATAACGTGAGGTGTTCAGAGCTCGCTAGCGGGAATTCTATAGGCCAAATGCTGTGGAACATTTTGATGTATATACTTAGTGGAACATGCAGTTTCGATTTCTCCAAAAAAAAAAAAAAGTACGAAAAGTCGCCATAGGGGGCATTTATTTCAAGAAAACAATGAATACATTTGCATAAGCGCGTTTCGTGTTGAGCAATCATGACAATAAAAGCAAGACTGAGGATTTCCCATCATTCACGAACGAATGGCCTGACGATGACGCTTACTCTGCCTGACCGGGCGTGATCAGTCAAGTTGTTTTATCAGAAGAGCGACAATGCAAGTGCTGCCCTTCGTGAATTCCGGCGATTGAAAACGTTACGAAGAGGACCGATGAGCATAACTAACTTACGGAAAATGATTGAACGATTTGAATCTACCGGAACTCTAGGAGTGCAACCAGGCCGGGGACGCAAACGAATCAGGCAGCAACACGTTGAAGAAGTTGCAACTGCTATTGTGGAACAGGAGATGACTACTGTGCAGGGTACCAGCAGTGCACACGCAATAGCACACCAAACAGATATCCCATATTCGACGGTGAGGAAAATATTGCATAAAATATTGACATTTTATCCCTATAAACTCACACCTGTTCAACAATTGCTTCCTGGAGATGAACGTACCCGAACTGACTTTTCGTTGAGATTTTTAGCACGTATGGAAGTGGATGATGCATGGCAATGGCAAATTTTATGGAGTGATGAGGCACATTTTTATTTGAATGGTGATATCAATACCCACCCACAACTGCCGTATTTTGGCTGCATCGAATCCACAAGTGTGTCTGCCAACTCCTATGCATTCACCGAAACTAACAGTATGGTGCGGCTTTACTGCTTCTTTCATCGTCGGCCCGTACTTTTTTGAAGAAATCCGTCCCCGTGGACCGGTGACTTGTTCCGTCAATTTTGCCAGGTATGCCGATATGCTTGAGAATTTTGTGATACCACGACTGCAGGAAAAGTGTTGTCTGGATTCTACCATTTTTATGCAGGATGGTGCGCCACCGCACATCGGACGTCAGGTGCAGCAGATTTTGCGAGAACGTTTTTCAGACAACAGAATAATTAGTCGTGCATTTCCCATGGTATGGCCAGCCAGGTCGCCTGATGTCAATCCTTGTGATTTTTGGTTATGGGGATATTTGAAAAGCCTTGTGTATCAAGCACATGTTCCTGACCTCTCAACCTTAAAAGATCAAATAACGTTACATATCAGACTAATTAATGCAGATATGCTGCGAGCTGCCGTAGAAAATGTTGTGTACCGCATGCAGCTATTGGAACAGCACACTGGTGGTCATATTGAAACACATTTGGAATTAAAAATAAAACATTGTTTATTGTTGTTACTAAAGTTGGTTTATACGGTATTTGTTCATTTGACAATTAGGTATTCATTGTTTTCTTGAAATAAGCGCCCCCTATGGCGACTTTTGGTACTATTTTCTTTTTTTGCAGAAATCGAAACTGCATGTTCCACTAAGTATATACACCGAAATGTACTGCATTTGGCTTAATAGAATTACCGCTAGCGAGTACTGAACACCTCACGTTATTTCTTGCCCACCCGGTATTACATGCCATATTTTAGCTTGAAAGTTCCAATGAACAATAAGGGTTCCACCAAACCAGGTGTCCTTGAACCAATTTCGCCTATCAATAATTTTACGTTGTATTCATTCATGATACATCACGCCATATGTTATCATTGAAAATTTTTTGAGGGTGTATAAGGGTACCATCAGAGCACGTGCCATTGTTTCGATTACAACCATATTCAAAATGGTTCATTTCCTGAACCATATTTATCAGTTGGTGAAAATAGTAATTTATATCTGCTTCTATTTCGTCATTACGATTTGTTTGATCTACGGTATTACTTAATATCAGGTCGTTGCAAAAGTTTCTTCCGGTTCTAGAACCCGTGCCCAAGAAAGGCTCATTTTCCGAGGGGGGTATTCATATGTTTTCAAACAAATTATTGCATTCGATTCCTGAAAATCTTTGCTATATTACATCCAAGAATCAACTTTCTGACTATACAATTGTGAGTGCCATCAACGGCTAAAATAGACCTTTCACGCGAGCATATTCGAGCAATAATCTTCTACGAGTATTCTGGAAAGATCAGTGCTGCGCAATGTCACCGAAACTTTTGCCAACGTTTAGGTGATGATACTGTTAGTTTACATGCAATAGAAGAATGGTATCGCCGATTCAGACGCGGAGATAGCACTCTTCAAGATGCATCTCTCTGGTCGGCCTATCATGATTTCAGATGGTGATCTACGCCAAGCAATTGACGAAGATCACAATGTAACAACGAGGGAACTCTCAGAACAGTTCAAGGTTCACTTTTCAACCATTGCCCGGCATCAGCATGAGCTGAATCTGTCATTCAAGTTCAATCGTTTTTGTGTTGGAATAAAAATCCGGAAAAAAAGTTTGCAACAACCTGATATATCTCTCCATTGAAAATTGCTAGGTGGGGTCGTGAAGGTACCATTTGTGCACGTGCTATTGAACCGATTTAGATAATATTTGTGATTGGTTCGTTGCATGTAGCATATTCACCGACTGATGAAAATACTAATAAATAACCGCTTCTACCTCGTCATTACGATTTGTTTGATATATTACTTAATATATCTTCCCATTGAGAATTTCTTGGCGGGAAATAGAGGTACCATTTGTGCACGTGCCAATGAACCGATTTAGATAATATTTGTGATTGGTTCGTGCCATGAACCATATTCATCGACTGACGTAAACAGATTTTGATAATCTTTCATAGCCTCGGAGGAGTTAGAGTTACAGACAGACAGACAGACAGGCAGACACGTTTCCCCACACTGATAGCATAAAGCACCTTTCGGTACTTAATAACAGCTACGAACTTTGAGGAAAGTATACGGTCATATTCTTGGCCGGCTGATATATCCCCTGTGTCCTTTCTACGGTACTAATCTCCAATTTAGTGACGACTACTGGTCGCCCTATAACCACAGTGATCGGAGGCCTAGTACGCCGAATTAATGACAAAATGGACCAAAACTATAAAAGGAAACAATTACATTTTCTTTATGTGAATGCTCGATCAATTATGATTATGTTAGATGACTTTAGTGTAATGTTTAAAAGTATTAACTCTCAGGTCATTGCTATTATTGAAACTTGGCTGATTTCGGACATTGAAAACATGAATAATAAGTGCTGCCGACTTTAAAATTTATAGATCTGATAGAGCCACTCGTGGAGATGGAGTAGCTATATATATTAGGAATGATCCCCTCCATGTTGGTAACTAATAATAGCATTAACGGTCTTGAGTACTTGACCCTGCAATGTATAATATATAAAAAGAAGAGCACGATTACTGTCATCTATCGACCTTCATAGATTCCAATGGAGATTTGTACGAATATACTCAATGAGATTAACCCCCAAGCGTCGAATATTATATTGGGAGATTTTAACTGTGATGCCCTTAGTCCAACCCCGGATTTGACGCTCCTTACAACTGCGATGGAAGACTCGAATCTTCGACAGTTTATTTTTAGTTCCGACACGAGTCACCCCGAACACGGCTACTTTAATTGATCATGTCTATATTTCCCGAGATTTAGTGTGGAGTAATACTACCCTGACAACGGTACCCCGCTGCGATCACAAAGCCATACATTTTGATGTAATATTCTACCAGTGTGAGAATGAGTTCCCCAAAACAAGAACAATAACTATACAATCATATAAAACCATGGACACGTTACTGTATAACGACGTCCTGGCTGATACTAATTGGGCCGAATACAACAGCATAAACGATCCTAATGAAAAATTAAGCTAATTCAGTAAAATCGTGATATTTACTGCGAGGATAGCCGGGATGTTCATAATCCAAAGAACTTGCACTATGGTGGAACAGGGATCTTACCGCATTACCATGATTGCTTAAGAGATAAGAATACCATGACTTTACAGAGCTATAAAAAGGTCAACATGGACTTTAACATCTTCTCCGCAAGTCCAAGAGTTCACAAGTTGAAAAATGACATAAAAATGCCAATTTATGGGGTCTCATCCGTAAAAATATTAACGAGACAAAAATAAAGCTTCCATCGGAATGTCATAAGGCTTATTTAAGATGGTTAAACAACCCATGCAATTTACCTGTACCCAATAAAATAATCAAAAGCCATGATACAAATTCTATCCGAAAATTACAGCCCAAGGTTCTAGGTAAATATGTCATACAAAAATATGAAAATCAAGGACGTTAAATATGCTAAGATTATACCCGAGAAATTATCAACCATGAAATTACCAGGTATTGAAAAAATATAGGACCTATACAAAACCATTATCGTCAGTGAGCATTGTCGTGCTGAAACAGGTACGGAACATGACCGAAGTGTTCCCACAATGTCGGTAGCGCAAATTGTCCAGAACTGTCTGGTATGTGCTTCAGCATTCACGGTTCCGCGAACTAAAACAAGAGGACCAAGACCATACCACGAAAAGAAGGACCAGACCATGATGTCACCTCCTTCGAATTTCACTGTGGGTACGACACATTCCTATAAATATCGCTCGCTGAGCATTCGCCAAATTCATACACATCCATCGGATCGCCACAACTGGTATTAACTGGCATTAACTCCCCCCACCCCTCACACAAACACTGATGTTCTAATTGTTGAGGAATGCTGCACAAACCAGCATTTACGTTTAAGAGATCGTGAATTTTTAATGTACCGAGACCAAAAAATTATATAGCTCCGAAGCAGCTCGAACTGAAGTAAAATTGTTTTTTAAGGAATCAAACGCGATATTTTTAATTTAAGTTTTATTAAAAAACAACAAAATTAAACAGGGTATAAAATTATGAAATTTGTCATATTTGTTTAGAAGCACACATAGACTAACATATATGAATATTGTGCAATTCCAACAATATTACCTGAGATTTCGAAAAAAAAAAAATTATTGATTAAAAAATCGATATTCATGGTTATGGCAAGGCATGTTAATGTGAAATATTTAATGACCAACAATGCAAGGCAACGTTTGTGCATATTACCATCATACGCATCGAATTGATAACCTCCTTTTTTTGAAGTCGGTTAAAAATGGCCATTAAGTAAGGTCTTTAAATAGAAATACAGAGGGTGGGCAGGAATGAAGATGAAGTATTTTGAAAAGTCTTGGTAGCAGCGCCGTACGATTTCAAGGTGGCTAATAAACAATTTCTATACACATAGAATACCTAATAGAAAATACCGGGCTTCATATGAAATGTTCTGAAAGTTAGATTGTTGAAAAGGAAACATGCCGTTCCCAAAATCAGACCCCATAATAAAAGGCATAGTTCAGCAGCTTTACAAATAAAATGGTCAACTTCAGAAACAAGATTAAACAGAGTATAAAAAACCGACTTTCATGAAACTTTCACTATCGCCTAGCTATATCAGTCCATATCTTGAAAACTACTGAACCGATTTTGATGAAACTTGGATTTATCCCTAAGTTGAAAGATACTTAATCCAATAAAAAAAGAGAATTATTGCAATTTGATTTCTAGTTTCTGAGGAAATCGTGGACAAACGTACATAAATACATACACACACTTATGAAATTTGGCATACTTGTTTAGAAGCCCACATAGACTAACATATATGAATATTGTGCAATTCCAACAATATTACATACATACGCATCGAATTGATAACCTTTTTTTAAAGTCGGTTAATAATTCAAATTAAAACGTTCAAATGAGACGGTGAGCGCAGGAACAATATCCAAGCTGATAAAAGAAGTCAAAGACACCACTGTAACCACGGTACCGGCAGTGAAGAAAAGACGCAAAGCTAGACATCATACTGGGAAGTGCTTCTAAGTTAAAACGCCTCAGAAACATGCTAAATTCTGGAAACCCACTGAGCCAAAGAAATATGGCCAGACTGCTGACTGAACTTTCCAAGGTCAATAATCAGGTATCATACTTCGAATACATTCAATTTGGTAATAAGAAAAAAATCAAGTTCATGGTATCTCAGGAGCCAATAGTGAGAAGAGGCGCCAGAGATCATTGCCAATCTTTTTTCTTAAAAATTTGAAAAACATTATTACCACAGATGAGGCATGGTTCTATTTAACGGACTTCACGGGACAGAGAAGGATTCTTACATTTCACATGGGAAAACCGAAGCCTCGAACGACCGTCTACAAAAAAACGTCACATTGCAAACCCATCATGGTGTGGAGAGGAATTTCGTATAATGGCAAAACGCTTTTGCGAATTATCAAGCCTGGGGCTAAGATAAACAGATTATTATATTAACAAGGTTATTAAGCCGTTTTTGGACACCGATGCTCGAAAGTTATATCAGAAAGGCGATCACATGCAGCCCACAAAACTTTTGAATTCTTGGAAAAAAGTGAAGTACTTTCACTCCGACAAATGGATGCCCCATTCTCCAGATGCACCCCCATGGAACCCCTATTTTCCTTAGGGTTATTTAAAACAGTAACTGTGGGTTCGCAAAGTGACAAATCTAAAAGGGCTTAAAAAGGCTCTTTTCGACTAGTGGAAGAAAATGCTTCAGGAACTTTTTAATAAAACTCTAGATTCGTGGGGGAAATACAAATTTATCTGTAGTATCCAGGAAAAACAAAATGAATAGTCGTTATTACTGTGTCTTGTGCAAATAAGTTACAATAAATTTTCAAAATCGTTCATCTTCATTCGTGCTCACTCTCTGTATATTCAGATCTTTTCCACAATACAAACAGAATCTTTTCTTTCAGTATCTTTTCCACACTACAAACAATTTTATGAGGCAGCCTCGTGTGAAGTGACAAATCTCCAAATGATAAATTGTCTAAAAATCTTATGTGGATAATGCAGATGATTAACTTAAGAATAAAATAAAACAGGACAAACAAACATAAAAAGAAAAAGACCGAAAATAAAATGAAAATATACAACCTGAGCTTTTTCTTTTTATGTTTGTTCAATTCCTGTTTCGTTGTGGAAAAAGAGTTTTAATTTATTCTTAAGTTAATCACCTCCAAATGATAATTCAACTCTTGCCAGACATGGCCCAACATGTCCTCCATGATTGTGGTTGTTATTTGCTCAATTCTCCCCCTCAATTCCATATCTTTCGGAAGAGCCTGCTGTATGTGTATCCATTTCCAAAAGATATTATACACTGAGTGAGCATATTATTATGACCACCCTGTCAGTATCTCGTTGGGCCGCCTTTTGCCTTTAATACTGCGGTGATTCTTCGTGGCATTGATTCCACGAGATGTTGGAAGGTGGTGATGGATAGCACTGTCTAGTTGTGCTAGATTAGACGGTGGTGGATCCAGCCGTCTGATGGTTCGTTCGACGTCGTTCCACAAATGCTCAATTGGAGTGAGATCTGGGGATTGTGGGGGCAACCGAAGTAAGGTAAAGTCCCCCTCTTGTTCCTGGAACCACTCCTGCACAATACGAGCTCTGTGGCATGGCGCATTGTCTTGCTGGAAGTAGCCATCTCCATTGGGGTACGCCATCAACATGACAGGGTGGACTTGATCGGCGACGATACGGAGGTATGCTGTGCCATCCAGACGTTCTTCAACACGTATTAACGGACCAAACGCATGCCAGGAAAACATTCCCCAGACCATAACACTACCCGCACCAGCCTGAAGGGTTGTACTCATGCATGCGGGGTCCGTGCTTTCGTGCTGTTTCCGCCAGATTCTCACGCGGCCGTCTGCATGATGTAACTGGAATCGTGACTTGTCAGACCACATGCTTTGTTTCCACTTCTCGATAGTCCAATCCTTGTGCTCCTGAGCGAATTGGAGTCGTTTCCGCTTGTTGGCTGCAGACAGCAAAGGTGTGCGGACAGGTTTTCGGCTTCCGTATCTCATGCGATGCAGTGTGCGGCGGACAGCTATTCAGAGACCGTTTTGGAGGACCCCTGATTAAGGTGAGCAGTGATTTGATGCACAGTTGCCCTACTGTTATCCTTCACCAGTTGTGACAGTGTCCGTTCTGTCCGATCATCAACCATCCGCGGGCGGCCACAACGCGAACGTTCAGACCCCGTCTTCCGGCTGACCGTCCAGTCTTTAAATACTTTAACGACGGCTGCTCTTGAGCACCCCACGAATGCTGCTGTTTCGCTGATATTCGCTCCATAGCTCCGAGCACCTACAATTATCCCGCGTTCGAAGGCTGTTAAATCGCGTCGTTTACCCATAGTTGGAGAATGAGGAACGTCTACTGTTGTCGACGACACTCAGCTTCCCTCTTTATATTGGTCCGGCCCGCTTGCAACATTGTGGCGACGTCCGTGCGCGCATTTGCATAAACATTCAGGTGGTCATAATAATATGCTCACTCAGTGTAGAATAAAGGAGGAGAATTGACCAAGCGACAGCCACGGTCACGGAGGATATGTTGAGCCGTATCTGGCATGAGTTGGATTTTCGTATGGGCTTTTGTCGCATCACACGAGACTCCCACAAAGAATGTTTGTAAGGTTTGTTCTACGACAAAAAACCTGAACGTAATCTGTGCAAAATTTCATATTTCTGGTGTTACATTTCAAACCTCTTCCATTAAAACATTACCGGACTTTATGTAAACCCTATATTTTAATTAGACAATCGAACAGTGAAGTGTACATTTGTTAGGATGGGACGAAAGCAGCGCTTTCACAAAGCTCATCCAACCAGAATAAACACCAAATGAAATACACTGAGGTAGTCAAGAAGCCTAACCAACCCAAGCGGTCTTCCATATTATACAAAAAAGAAAATAAGATTGACGATTGTCTGAAACAACAAAAAAAAACAAACAAACGAAATAAAAAATTTTTTAATATATATATAAAAATATTTTAATTAGTGATGTGCACACACAGTTATAGTAATTTTCATAAAAGAAGACCAACGAAACGAACCAATCAGAACTGCCTGCTTATCGCTTAGTTATTCCGTTCATTGCTCCACGCTCTGGCACTTCAGAGCTATACAAATTTCAATAAATTTTTCTTTACATAGAGTAGATTAAATATTTGTAAACTCTTTCTAATTTGTTTACTTAAATATATCACGATGTGGAAGTTTACAAACAATTAGAATTAGCATGACAACATTAAGAATTAGCTCTCTAACGTCAGGAGAAAGTAATGAATCAACAGTACTTGCATCTGATTGGTTTCCACTCTGACCCGAACAAAGGTCAACGGACTTCTTTTATGAAAAATACTATAATACTACAGCCTTTAATCTTCTCCGCGTAAGCAATATGTCATTGGTCGAATATTCTTTCACAATTCCTTCTCTTTTAATCCCCCCCCCCCATCAGTTATTTCTCATGCATTTTAAACAAAAGAAGCTGGGGGAATATTTTATACAATATTTATACAGGTAGGTAAACTATCTTGCGTGAATTATCTCGTGAGTTTTAAGTTTCGATGACTAAGAACAGGATTTTACCGCAAGCTTTATATTCGAAAGCATTCTCTCGAGTATGTAACCTCATGTCTTCTAAAGTGAAACACTTTGAAAAGGTTGTGAATTTTTAATGTGGCGGGACAAAGATAATGGAATTCCAAAATAGCTCGATTTGAATCTAATTTAGGAATTTGGTAAGCTAATTTTTTAGGGAATCAAGTCCGACATTTTCAATCTGGGTTTTATTAAAAAAGCAAAGAACTATCCATTAAGTGCTGTAATGACTTTAAAACATGGGAAAATATTAAGATAATTTAATACAATATTATAATTGCTGATGATGTGCACAAAATCAGTCAGAACTGTAGCCCTTCTTAATATTCTCCAGGTATGCAATTTCTCATGGTAGAGGGTCGAATATTTTGTCATTTTTCCTTCTCTTGTAATCAATACGTAATTTTTCATGCATTTTAACAAATTAAACTGGGGGAAATGTTTTTATACCATGTTTAAGCTGGTAGATGTTGCGTGAATTTTCTCGTGAGTTTTAAGATTCCATGAACGAGAAAAACATTTATTGCAAGTTTTACATTTGAAAGGCTTGACTCCAGTATGTAAACTCGTATGTCTTTTAAAACAAGAAGAATCAGAAAAGGATTTTTCACATATCTTGCATTTGTAAGGCCTTTCTCCAGTGTGAATTCTCTCGTGAGTTTTAAGATATGATGCATCAGAAAAAGATTTCTCGCAAAATTGACACTTGACAGGCTTCTCCCCAGTAAGTACTCTCTTATGTCTTTTAAAACGAGAGAAAACATAAAAAGATTTTTCACAATAGGTGCATTTGGAAGGTCTTTCTCCAGTGTGAATTCTTTCGTGAGTATTGATCTCTGATAGAAAGGAAAAGGATTTTCCACAAAATTTGCACGTATAAGGCAATTCTCCCGTATGAAATCTCTCATGTTTTTCAAAGGAGTTAGAAGTAGGAAAACATTTCTCACAATATATGCACTGGTATGTTTTTTCACTTAACATGAATCATCTCGTGAATTTTAAAATCTATTGAATTAGAAAAGAATTTCCCGCAAAATTTACATTTGTAAGGCTTCTCTCCAGTATGTAACCTCTCATGGGCTTTAACCTCGGTAGAACGAACAAAAGATTTTTCACAAAATATACACTTGTAAGGTCTTTCTCCGGTGTGGTATCTCTCGTGGATTATAAGATATGACGAATTAGAAAAGAATTTCCCGCAATATTGACACTCGTAAGCTTTCTCCCTTGTATGAATTCTCTCATGGCTTTTAAGGCCAGAAGGATAGGTAAATGTTTTTCCACAGAATTTACACTGGATGGGATTTTCTCCTGTGTGAGTTTTCTCATGATTTTTATGATGTGGCGAATGAGTAAAAGACTTCTCGCAAAATTGACATTTGTAAGGTCTCTCCCCAGTATGAGATCTCTCATGTCTTATAACTTCAGAAGGACGAGAAAATGTTTTTCCACAATACCTACACTGGGGTGAAATCTTTCTCTTTCTGTGAGTTCTCTCGTGAGTTTTCTTGTGAGTTTTAAGGGATAACTTATCAGAAAATAATTTACACTCATGGCTTTTAAGTTGACAAGAAGAGGAAAATGTTTTTCCACAGAATTTACACGGGCAGGGACTGTCTCCTGTGTTAACTTTCTCGTGATTTTTATGATTGAATGAACGAGTAAATGACTTCCCGCAAAATTTACACTTGTAAGGTCTCGCCCCTGTATGAAATCTCTCATGTCTTTTAACTTGAGCTGGACGAGAAAATGTTTTATCACAATACTTACATTGGTGTGAAATCGTTATATGACATCTCTTCCGAGCTTTATGTTTTGATAAACAGCGAAAGGATTTTCCGCAACATTCACATTTGCGCAGTCTGTCTCCAGTGGATTGTGTCTCGTGAGAGTGTGAATCGTGGGAATCGACTAGTGATTTTTTACTGTTATATTGCTTTTTAGCACTCCGTGAATTTTTGTGACTATTCATCTTCAGTGGTTCGTTATGTGTCATTTTCTCACTGGTCATTTCTTCTGTGGTATTATCTGAGTGCACAAGAAATACGCTTGGCCTATTACCACCATCAAAAATATTATATTCACGAGAATCAAACCGGGTTCTCCATCTAAACAATGCACATCCACTTATAATGTCTAAAATAATACAAAATATATCGTTAAGGACATTGTTCATCACATATGCACGTTCATTTCCCTCACTGGTTTGGATTGCATATTTCTCCATTTTTAACAGCGACATAACACCTATAAAATCATTTAAATAACTTCCACGTGCGACCATGATATTTGTTCGATTACGGGCCATGTTATTATGATACACAAGGGTAGCATTTGATCCATTAGAAGAAATACAGATTTGACATTGTGTACTGTCCTCGTTTGTTTCACACGAAACAAGCATGTTTCCCGCGATCATCTTCAGAATCAAGGAAAAGAAATCTCCTAGAATAGGGCAAAGGTCTCTTTCTCTAGTGTTATGAAACAGTTCAATGTTGTCATTACTTTCCATTATGTAGCCAGTGGCTGGTTTTGTCGCGTTATGAAATCTCTGAAAGTAAAAGAAAAAAAAACGTGTTAAACAAGATATGCAAATGATGCAGCTGTATATATATATTTACTGACTAGATAGTTAACAGTATTGTGAAATCTATTATTAAACAGATTTTAATGTTATTTAAATTTGTATGTGGCATGTATTCTTTTAGAATAACGCAGTAGAAATAATACAGGGTGACAATAAATTATGGCAACAGAAATGGATGCGTCCAGGCGCGAATATATTAAAGCGCCACCAAATAATTTTTAATTCATTGTAATCACTGCATATTCTTGGGCAAGTCGGCCGTGCTTCAACTTATTATGAGTTAATTAGTGTGTGTTTGAATTTTCAAGCAAACGCAGTGCCATTTTGGGCAACCATTCCACTTAACAGTTCCAAAAAATCTGGTTGCCTATTTTCAAATGTGGTTGCCGAAATTGAATCAAATGAAACAGAATGACATTTAGATTAGCCAATACATGTTAGCTTTATTGAAGTGTGATCACAAAGATATACTCAAGGAAAGCGTCAATGTCAAATTGTTCGTTTGCTCAATGTTGGCACAGACGTCGTCTCCAAAGCGACCAAACGGTTCAAAGAGCTTAGCCATGAAGGCGACCGTCCAGAAAAAGATAGAAAGCGTACCACCAGCACGTCCAGGAACCGCAAAATCATCAAAAAGCGAGTCCAGCGAAATCCAAGGATCTCAATTGAGACAAATCGCTCGTGAGACCGGAATCAACCGCGAATCGATGCGGAAAATGGCAACAGAGGAACTCAAACTCAAGCCCTACAAGCTCATGATTTTTCAATTGAAAAATGGAAGGAAAAATTCTGCGACCCGGATTCGAACCAGGAAACTCGACTATCATGGCCGATGCCTCTACCAATTGGGTTATCGCAGACACCACGGACAGCCAAGCTGTCTCAAGGTGTCTTAAAGACAACCAAGTTGTCACGGTTGAAAGCCCAATGGGAGACGGGACCTGGCCCGCAGATCGAGAAGTTCTCCGGGTCGCAGAATTTTTCCTTCCATTTTTCAATTGAAAAATCATTACCTATGCTTGGAGACGTTTCTCCAGTTACAAATTATTATTATTCCCTACAAGCTCCATAAAGTCCAGCTCCTCAAAGACGAAAACAAACACGCACGGCTCCACAGATGCCACCAACTCAAACGTCGGGCCACAGGTGAGAAATGGAAACACATCCTCTTCACAGACGAGAAGCTCTTCACTGTGGAGCAGGCACACAATCACCAAAACCACAGAGTGTGGTCAGGTGAGGCACCGGCACCTCTGTAGTCATCGAACGTCGCCAAAATCCGCAGTCCGTGATGTTCTGGGGCGGAATTTTGCGCCAGTGGCAAAACACCCCTCGTTTTCGTGGACCAAGGAGTTAAAATCAACCAACAAGTTTACCGTCGTGACATTCTCGAGGCTGTGGTACTTCCTTGGGCTCGGCAGCATTTCGGCAATGCGCATTGGACCTTTCAACAAGACTCTGCACCAGCTCACAGAGCGAAAATGACGCAGGAATGGTGCAAGAGCCATTTTTCGGATTTCATCACGTCTCAGCAGTGGCGGCCCTACTCGCCGGAATTCATTCCGATGGATTACAGCGTATGGTCGATCTTGGAAGCCAGGACAGTGCTAAACGCCACAACAGTTTGGAATCGCTGAAGAAGTCCCTGCGCCAAGAATTGTACCGATTGTCGCCCGACGATCTGCGGCCCATTGCTGAATATTTCAAGACACGTTTGGGGCTTTGTATCGCCGCCTGCGGAGCCCACTTCGAAATCGAATGAACATGTTATTACCAAGGGACTAAGTTCTCTTTATTAGTTGTCAATTGCTTTACTTTTCGTTTTTTGAATTAAAAAAATTTGTAAACAATGAGTTGCCATAATTTATTGTCACCCTGTAAATGAGAGGGGATTGACTGGATTTAACATAATGGTATTTATTTGTCCTCATCTTGAGAATGGTACACTATTATTTAATACAAATAAAGTTCATTACACATAATTTAATGTTTCAAGTTCGGGTAATTTTAGAATACATACAGGGTGATTTACATCGAATGTAAAATACTTAAAGGGGGTATTATAGAGGTTAAGATAAACACAAAACGTCCTATGAACATGGGTTCAAATATGAACGATAACTGAGATATGAACAGAAATAAAAATGCCGCCACCAAGATCAACAAGTTATAATAACTCAGATTCTGTAAAGCCTAGATTAATGAAATTTGGAAGAATAACAAGGTACATAAGACTGTGTATGCCGTTAAAATTTGATTGAATTCCAACGAGAAGTTTCCGAGTTACACAGTCAAAATTGTGACAAGTGCTGGTTAGCACTCACAAGTGAACACGTACGTATTATGATGTTTAATGAGTAACTTGGAAACTTCTTGTTAGAATTAGATCAAATTTTAAAGGTATACACAGTCTTATGTACTCTGTTATTCTTCCAAATTTCATTAATCTAGGCTTTACAGAATCTGAGTTATTATAACTTGTTGATCTTGGTGGCGGCATTTTTATTTCTGTTCATATCTCAGTTATCGTTCATATTTGAACCCATGTTCATAGGACGTTTTGTGTTTATCTTAACCTCTATAATACCCCCTTTAAGTATTTTACATTCGATGTAAATCACCCTGTATATAAATATATATATATATATAACTAATCTATATAGTTTCGCTCGGCTGTGCTACGCTTGCCGTGCGTTTGTCTTATTTAATCAAATCAGAAAAAAATGAAATAAAAATCAGTTTAATTTAAACAACATACTTTATTACAAAGCATCACGATAAATCATATTTTCAGTGAAAGTTCTACCACTATTTTTGGTCAATTTCTCTTGTTCTTAAGGAATATCATGGATACAGATTTGTATATTGCTTTTAAATTTTGAACGTGATAAAGCGACATAAAGTTGACCATGAGAAAACACAGGTTCATTTAAAATTAAACCTACATGAGAAAACAATTGTCCTTGACTCTTATTTATAGTCATAGCAAAAGAAGCAATAACTGGAAATTGACGTCTTTTAAGTACGAAAGGCAAATTGAAATCACTTTGAATTCAATCAAATCGATTCTTGGAATTATAACAATTTCATTTGTTTCATTTACAATTTTTGCCTGAATTAAACGTCTATGACATGATGTGATTATTAAGCGAGTTCCACATTCCAAAATCCTTTTTTGGATTCAAATTTCTTATTAGCATGGCAATCATTCCTATTTTAATGTGAAGAATATGTAGTCGAACTCCTGATGGAGTCAATGAATTCAGCATTTCTATCGTATACTTGATTCGATATTTGATCATTTGAATCTGCTACCACTGAGTCATTACTTTTGAATGTACATTTGCTTCTCAAAGGAGGTTTTTAATCTACAATTTCGCTGTTCATTGTGAGAGCAGCAATATTTGTTGAGCATAAGATTACTCGATTTGATAAATCATCACATGAGAGTGATTGTACATCATCTCCAAAAATTGTAGAAATTATATCAGTCTCCGGTGAGACAATCATTTCATTTGGAATTTCAATTAAATCACGATCAAAAGTTTCAATTCTTGAAAAATTTCCAGAACCAATTTTAAGAAGCCACTCATTAAAATTGTCTTGATCTGCTTAGGAAAGTTTTGTAAAATATTGCCACAAATTTGATGATTTGATGCATGCTTCAATAACTTCTGTTGCTGTTCCTCTTGGAACTACTGGTAAGCATTGTCAAAAATCTCCTCCAATAAATATCACCTTATTTCCAAATGGCTTATCTCGTTCAGTCGGATCGTTTTGAACTCTATCTCTCAAGAAATTTTCGATGCATCTCACTCTGTGTTTTGTTAACATCGTTACTTCATCGATGATTCATCTGATTGATACCATTTATATCTCGATGAATAGAGCTAATTAGAAGCTACATTTCACTCTTTATTTTGTCGAGATATATTAAAAACCTCCTTTTTAAATGAAAAAAATGTGAAGAATTTGTCAGAAAATCGATTATCTTGACCAAACTTGAAGTCATTTTTTTTTTAACTT
>JAHWFO010013884.1:0-13061 GCA_023313115.1 Rhysida immarginata
TGTCCTCTATCGCCTCTCCTGTATATCTTTTATTTGGAGCCATTACTGCACTTCTTGAACCACCACCCAGAGGTTCGGGGATATGAGTTACCAGCTGCATCCATTAACATCCGGACATTAGCATATGCAGACGACGTCGTGTTGTTTGCTTCAGACTCATATTCCCTGTGTATTTACAAAGAAACCTTCGATCTCTTCAGTACTTCGACGGGGAGTACCATCAACCTCGTCAAGTCGAAGGGAGTTGCGATTGGGAAATGGACAGTCGACAAGCTCAAGTCATTCCCAATAACATGGTGTGGTCAGATCACAGTGCTTGGTTTTATTTTTTCCTTTCTACCGGACATGGACTCAATCCATTGGCAGCAAGTGGTGGATAAGTGTTTGCCCGCCTTGACAGGAATTTTAGTTTTCCCTCGTCAATGCTTGTCAAGGTGCGGTTTGTGCAGACTCATATTCTATCGTTGTTATCCGCAAAGTGCCTATTCACTTTACCACCAGCAAAAATGCTGAGCAAAGTTCGCAGTTCCATTATTAATTGTGTGTGGGGGAGTTCTACTCAGCATCATCCTGTCCGGGCAGGTTTTCTTTTCACTCCCTTTGAAAGGGGGGGGGGCTAGGCCTGCCCGAGATTTGGCGATACCTCGTCGCAGCAAGGCTTGCTGCAATGATTCGTGTGTTTCTTACCCCCCCACCTTTGTGAGCGAACTTTGTGTTCATTTACCTTCGAGTGTTTTTTAAAGTGAATAGGTTACCGTTACCTCACTTGCTGCCAATAACTATAATGTGCGTCACCCGATTATTTACCATCTTTTCCAAGGGGACCTAGTGACTATTTTACCAACTTTGCGACAACTTGTTTACCAGGATTGGGGTTATCTACATCTGCCTTGGTTTTACCAGCAGTCTGACCAGGGCGAGTCTACCGACATCTTTCGTCTCTGTCCAGATTATCCGTGGCCAGCCATTTTAAAGGCAATAAAATCTGTTGCCTTTGATGGAACTGTGTTCTCCATTCAATGGCGATTGCTGCACCTCGGATTTTACTCCCTCCAACGTCTTCATCTATGGAGGGTGGTCAGATCTGCTGGTTGTCTACATTGTGGCATCGTAGAATCAATTCAGCATATATTCTTCGAGTGCTCGTTTGCACAATCCATCTGGAATCGGCTTTGTCATCATTACAATCTGCCTGGGATTTCTTACCAGTTTGTGCGATTCCTGATGGATGACCCACCGGTGATTCATTGAAATTGGACCTAGCGATACCTATCATGTTCATAAATAGAGAACTCTGGTAGGCTAGAGTGGACAGAGCGAGGGGGATTTTTTCCACACCGTCATCTGTGTGGTAAAAAGGATCATCACATCTGCGGTCCTTCCTCCTCTTGGAATGGTATCGGCTAGGTCCTTTAGTATTAAAAAGACGTTATGCAACATCCAAACGCCTTTGTGAGGTCATCGGAGGGGACCATACTAAGAACTATGCACATCTTTAGACGTTCCCTTTAAACTTCTGATGACCTACCGGTGGAATAACGAGCCTCGAAACTGAGGCGTTTACTAAAGCGTCGAAGCCTATGACAGGCTTCACGATCACAACGTTTTAAGCATGTGCGCCTGAGCACCCTGCCATAAGATCATTTTAAGGGTGTTCGCTGGAGCAAATTCCATCTGCTCCAGCTCCAACAGCGACAGAGCGATCAGAGGAGCCCAAGGGAACCACTTGGAGAAGGAAAGGCGAGCAACGTCGAGCTACGGAGCTAAAGAAGGTGAACGAACCTCAACTCAGTCGATTGGAAGGAAAGGGCGGCAATCTGCACGGAGACATAGGAAATGTCAGCCACGTCAAAGCAGGAGCCCATGTCGTTCACGGAGCCCAAGCCAAGCAGCCGCCTCAACTACAACGAACACCCTGGTCTTGTGGAGGAAACCGAACGACGAAACAGGTCGTATAAATACTAAGTTCGATTGTTATTATTCCCTAACCGAGGAAGAAGATAGTTCTCGCCGTATTGGAATCGAGAAGGCAGCGGACTCGAAAACCCGTAAACACGAGGATCATAGCAGAGCAAATATCCGGAAGGAGGAAACGTGTGGTACGAAACAAAGTACGGAATCCACGTCCAGGGATATCGGCATCGCTCACAGCCGTCAAGCGAGAAGCTCACGCCGCACGAGGAGGAAGAACGAAACCTTCGGTGACCCGACCAGAGCCCGACTGGAAATCGCAGGCTCTGCAAGTGCGCTCCGCGTTGAGATCTCGCGCTGCGAGTTGCGCTTTGCTAAGCTGCATCCGTGGGAAGGTAATAAGTTGGATAGTTAATACTTAGCCGTAGAACCTATTACCTTGAAATTGAATAATTGTTTCGTTAACGATTGCCTCTCAACTATTGCTCAATTTATCTATGTCGATCAGCTTAATCTTCCAGCTCTCATCGGAATAGATGAACTTTTAGTATTTAAGGTGGAAATTTACCTTTTACTAATATTAGTCGTACGATTCATTTTATATGTAGACGATTTCGACCTGAACAAACGGCCAGACGCTGAGAGGACGAATTCGGAAAACACCGAAGTGCGACCGAGGGATACGACTAAGTTTGGATCGACCCCTCACTGCTTTCCACAAGTAACAAGTTGGTCAGCAGGACTCGGATGCGTTGGATATCGACGAAGAACTTACGCTCAAGTTTTGAAGTCCTTCAATCCAAAGATTTAAGCATCACTGAATTTTATTTGTTTTATTAATCTGTATCTGCCAATTTTATTTAAGATTGATTAAACGTACTATTATATCTACCTTACCGCCTCCTCCCTTCTCTTTCACATTACTCTGCGTAATTCAAAGTCTTTAATGAAAAAGTCGTGAAACACACCATCTTTTCATCTCTTCTCCTTGTTTATTTAAATAAAATAATAATAATTTCTTCCATACTTCAGTTCAAGCATACACAGAAGAGATATCCTGAGATTCCAAAGGATTCAACCGCCGTCCTATTCCCACACGCACTTATAGCCAATATCCTATCACTCGCAATAAGCAATCATATACTTAGGCCTTTCTCATCTTAGTTGAAATTATCTAATCCACCAATATTATCTTTGAAGTACAAGATTATTCCAAAAACTCCCTTATACTCATCATATATTGACAGCATTCAAAATTTACTCCAATAATTTCTACTCGCCATAAATGAAGAGCGACGTGAAAGGCAACCTACCACTTGGTGACGACTCCTCGCCTATCGATAATTTTACGTTATATTCATTCATGATACATCATCCCAATTCGTTTGATATATTACATGCCATATCTTATGATTGAAAATATTTTAGGGTGTCATAAGGGTAACATTAGAGCACGTGCCATTGTTTGATTTCAACCATTTTCGAAATGGTTCATTCCCGGAACCAATTTATTAATTGGCGAAAATAGTAATAGAATAACCGCTTCTATCTCGTTATTACGATTTGTTTGATATATTACTTAATATATCTCTCCATTGAAAATTCCTAGGTGGGTCGTGAAGATACCATTTGTGCACGTGCTATTGAACCGATTTAGATAATATTTGTGATTGGTTCGTGCCATGTACCATATTCATCGACTGACGAAAATAATAATGAATAATCGCTTCTATCTCGTCATTACGATTTGTTTGATATATTACTTAATATGTCTTCCCATTAAAAATTGCATGGTGGGAAAATTGAAGTACCATTTGTGCACGTGCCAATGAACTGATTTAGATATTGTTTGTGATTGGTTCGTGCCATGAACCATATTCATCGACTGACGAAAACAGATTTTGAAAATCTTTCATAGCCTCGGAGGAGTTAGAGTTACAGACAGACGAACAGACATACAGACACGTTTCCCCACACTGATAGCATTAAGCATCTTTCGGTACTTAATAACCTGTTTCTTTGATATCAATATACTCCAACTCTCCCTTCTTGAAAACTTCAAAATGTTCAAAAGACTACGTACTCTTGTTGATATTCTTCTAATTCCTATTATAGAGCAAGGTTTACTTTTACTATATCAACACACTGAACAGACCATACACAACACTTTAATTTAAGTCACACAGAAGAATCACTAGCATACACCTGAAGGTCATAATTGTACATAGGGAGAATCCAGCTTGAATGAGTCTTATAATTTTCTCAAATTGTCCTCACCAAGTTCTACAGATTTACTCCCCTTCCTCTATTGTCTTCATTGATGCACATCTTGAAGGGTTCCTGTACCATGCATGCCCATGCTCAGAGGTTCCATGACTACATTATTCAATGCCAATATCTCAATAGGTGCACTATCATGATGCTGATGATTTATGTATGCGTTTCACTCTCAACTGGTTTATTATAAATCTCAAAATTTCATACTTGGGGCACTTCTTCTTCACTCACACAAACCAAAAGAAAATATTATTTGCTGGGAAAAATATTTCAGTAAATAAAACGAATCTGATAAATGTTAAAAAGATGTATGTTGACTTCTAGCTCTTTTTTCTGGTCCTTTTGAATTTTCGTTTACATGCTGAGACAATTAGTTTGAGCAAAGTGCCCCCTTCACCACAGTTTCCCCATTAAATTTTATTGGTGAGATCACTCATTCTAATGGATACTTGCAATGGAAGCTTTATTTAGCTCACTAAACAATGGAAGCTTTATTGCAGTAATATCAATATTTCAATACCCTCTCCAATTTTTTTATCCAAATACTACTAAACACAATTTCCATTCCAGAGTGAAGTTGAGTTTCCACTTCATGACGCTCAATATAACGATCTCACGCCTCCTCTCTCTCCGTTCTCCCTTTTATAGAGAAGCCATATCCGGTTCCTATTTCACATCACTTTCGAAAAAATGCAACATTTAATTTCTCACAAAAAATGCTCATCATGTCAAATTCATTACAGAGTTTCTACAAATCTCTTACCCATTAAGCTAAAACATTAAGCGTGTCATAGACAAAATTTAATGGAATTCAAAAGAAATCCAAAGGTTGCCATATCCTACAAAATGCACCTCCCCTCCCATTAGATCTTCATCTTATCCCTAATGCAGTATACCCATTTTTAGAAAATGTATTTCAGACAATACTGACTATACAGAAATCAATACTTTCTACATATTCTTGTGCTCAACAACAAATCCCTTCATCTATACACAAGCATCCACAGATCATAAGGTCAGTTATATTTTATATATTTTTTAGTTTCCTTTCATTATGGTTTTGATTTAAAAGATCAAAGCTCTTCCAAATAATTCTGATCAGAACAAACACATGAAACGTTACAGCTGATTAAAATATTAGCAAACATATCTAAAATTGGAGGAAATGGAAAGAGCAGTGCCAGATTAGTAAATGCAAGTGCGATGGGAATGCTATTATTAACAATATTTCGAAGACATTTTACTATTTATATGTCGAAAAAGCACAGTGTTGAAGTCATATAAATGAAGCTAAAAACATGTGACAGAACATGTGTTACATCTTCTGGCAAGGAGATTACACGGGATCAAGGTAGGTAGAGGATTACACATTTTTCTAGCTTCATTTATATCGCCCTCTCTTAACGAGAGGAGACTACATTGTGCACTTTCGACACATAAATATTAAACTTTCTTCAAATATTGGTATAATAGCCTTCCATCGCACTTGCATATACTAATTTAGCCCTGCTCTTACCATTTCTTCCAATTTTAGCCATTCTCACAAAGATTTAAATCAGCACAATAAAAATCCTCGCTATAGTAGCTTATAATACTGTTACAAATGGGCTCCGTAATAAAGGTAGAGCCATAAATATAGTAGATCTAACCCTCATTACAGAGAACAAAAGAAAATTGAACTTCGCGTTATCACCTGTAATACTAGTCACCTGGGTTACTCATGCAAATAGTATCAAATGACGTGTTTACGATAGCGAGCTCAAAGTGCAATTTGACATAAATTCAAATGAAAACGCATAGATAAATAATTTATAAACGTATTTGAAAAATTTCTTTACCATTCTGTGATGGAAAAATCTGACTAAAATATGACTATTTATTTTTCGTTAACATTTTTGTAAAAATTCTGAAAAAAAAACTTTGAATCTGCATATTAAATTTCTGTAACATTATTCAACGAATTATATTAGTTTTTCAAAAAATATTGAAATATATAACATAGAAATAAAATGAATGCTATAAACGAACAAACAACTGTGATTTATTACTAAATTTTTCAGACTAAAAAGATAATTTATTAATTCACAAAAAAAAGTTTCCCGTGTTATAACAGAAATCAGTTTTTCCTTCAGAAGATAGCGTGGGGTAAAACAGCAAGAAGCCAGACGAAACCTAATTAGGTCATCCAGAGGATAAGGAGTTGAAAGCTAAGCGGTCCCACGCCATTCCCGCTTTTGCTGCCCAGGCAGCCATGGAGGATATTTGGCAAAGCGATCAAATCACAGGTGAAACTAAGTCTGATGGTATTGCTTTTGGAAATGACCCTCCTATCAGGATGATAAAGCTGATTTTTGATTGACGAGGAACACGAGGAGCTAGGAGATCCAGTAGCTTGAAAAGATGGCTTTTGGATCTTGTCAAAGTTGACATCCAGGAAGTGACGAGGCCTGCGATGTCTGTGGAAACTTCTAAAGCTGAGCGGTTGATCCAGAATACCTGCAACCAGAGGACTGTCAGAGTCCTTTATCTTCGGAAGCAACTTCTACAACGACTCCAGAACGTGGTTGCAATGATCATCAGGGCAACGTTTTGGAAGGGATGGAGGCCCTTCTATCTAGACTTGCATATTGTAACCCAGACAGGCTTGCCATAGAGAAGAATGGTTGGGATTACCCTTGTATAAAGCAAAAATTTGCTATCTCTTCCAAGTGCGTCGTTTCACCTCAAAAAACAACCAGAGTGAACTTTGCCGTCTTAACCTTCTTGATCGCATAAGAGACCTGGTCACCCTTATTTACAAGGGTAGAGTAGAAAGTAATGCACCGCAATTTTTTTCTCCGTCCCCAACAATGGTACGAATGCAAAACTTGAGATAAGCATTCCTTGAAGTTTTCCAGAGTGTAAGCAAAAAGTTTCCATTTCTACCAACAGATAGCGTACATGCAGCAATGGAACAACCCGGTGCCTGTAAGCGATGTACGTTACAAACAGCGTGTCGTCATTGAATTTCTCACTGCGGAACAAGAAACGATCGGAAGCATTCACAAACGTTTATGGAGCATCAGCAGTTGACAGAAGTACGGTTAGTTGCTGGGCACAGAGGGTGAGGCCATTAGAAAGCAGATAGGCACAGCTCCAAGATTTGCCGCGGTTGGGGCGTTCATTCTCGGCTGTCACACATGACAAGATGTAGCGTGCTCCTGTGCTCATTCATCACGGTCGATGCAGAACAATTCGGCAGTTTGCGCTGGAGCTGTCAATCAGCAAATGAAGTGTGGGTGAAATCATCCATGCTCTTGATTACACAAACACGTGTTCACGATGGGTTCCGCGCTGTCTTACGGAGGAACACAAGCTATAAAAAAAAAACACATTTCTTCTGAGTTGTTGCAACGTTTTGAAGCTGAGGGCGAAGCCTTCTTGTCCCGGATTGTGAAACTTGATAAAACCTGGGTGCACATTTTTGAGCCCGAAACAAAACGACACTCGATGGAATGGCATCATCCGCACTCTCCACGGAAGAAAAAATTCACAGCAACTGCTTGTACTGGTAAGTTCATGATCACTGTGTTTGGGACTGTGATGGTGTCATACTCATTGATGTGTTGCCGAAAGGCAGCACCATTAATTTTGAGGCATATGTGAAAACATTAACGAAAATCAAGAAGCGCTTCCAGCGACTTGTACGTCATATACAACCTAGCTGATTGTTTGCTTCAACACGATAACGCTCGCCCTCATACTAGTTTGAGGACGTCGGAACACAGCAACCTGAGGGTACCCCTGATAACGAGTGAGTGATCCAGGATACCAGGATACAAAACAGGGTTGGGCAGTTTTACCCAATCCACCCTACAGCCCTGACCTAGTACCCTCTGATTTTCACTGTCTGGGCCATTGAAGAATGCCATTCGTGGAAGACATTTTGAGGATGACGAAGAGGTGATTCGCACAGTGAAGACATGGCTGCGTGAACAGAACAAGGACTGGTACCCTCAGGGCATACACGCCCTTGTGTCTCGCTGGAGGAAGGCCATAGAACGGGACGGAGATAATGTGGAAAAATAGGGAGTGTAGAAGAAACATCATTCTTTCGTGTGTATAAGTTTCTTTGTGTTCAATAAATAATTGTTGAAGAAAAAAATTGTGGTGCCTTAGTATCTGGGCTACTCTCGTTGCTTGGCATCTACCATCACACAAAGGAATTTGTAATTTTTCACGTATGCGAGCTCTTTACCAGAGAGCACTTGATGATTTCTTGTAATGAACATAGTTTTTGCAGTTGTCAACGTTAAGATTGCGTCTCTAGTTAACAAACTATTTTTCGTACTGTTGTAAGGCATTTTGTTGCCGAGATATGACGTGAGCGCGATTGTGGGCACTAGTCATGATGGACGCGTCGAAGGGCCCATAAAAGTTGAACAGCGCAGGGGTCAGGACAGAGCCCTGGGGAAGACCAGCATTGACGTCACAAGGGTTAGACATGGAGCAGCCAACTTTGACACGAAATATGCTGTTCGACAGCAAGGAACCAATCCAAGCAATCAGATTGTCAGGAAAATTACACTTAAAAATCTTCTACAATATATGAGGCCGTTTTGCCAAGCCTGATCAAGAAAACAAGCCCATCGTACTTAGTACTTTTAAGAAGGGTGTTTAGATCTGCAAGAAGCCTCCAGATCTGGATTTGGCAGGAGTGACCTGAGTGAAAGCCGAACCTTTTCGTCATTTCATATTACCTTATTGAATTCATCCTTCCACGAGATATCATATTTGGGCCATTCCACACTCTTGTCTTTATGATCTCTTTTTAGACAAGAAGTTTTTCTGCGTTTGCAGTTTTTTATGTAGCTACGCATCACGAACAAGATTGTTCGCCACACAGAACTCGTTAAATCTCTTCAAAATGACTCGTTCAAAGACTTGACAGCATAGGTATGTAAGCTTATAAGTATGTATCTGACAGCGGGAGCTGAATTTAGACCAGGCTTTGGTATGGTAATGATCGGTAAAATAAAACCTTAAAGCAAAAAAGTATATAGATAAGAGGTTGGGGAGGGCCAATTGCCAAGAATATCTCCCATTATATAAGTGAAAGGGATATGCCAATGGCTCATAGACAAAGGTTAAAACAATGCGCCAATGAAACAAGAGGAAGCATCTTACCAGTATGGGGAGGGGAACTAAACTAAAATAGTTTACTTTTCATTGTTTTTATTATTCTAACTTTATCTAAAAATATATTCAACATTATACTTACGTGATATTCAAATTCTATTGCACCACTTATATTATTATATTCCAGTATTCCGTTGTTAGGAAAAGAGTTTTTGTAATCAAAATCGTTTTGATATCTGCATTTCCTTAGCTGCTTCTTCATATTATTAACTAAAAGAGAAGCTTGTGAACAAATTGTTATATTAGGTAATTTGTCCAATGGAAAGTGTTTAGTTCCAATATAAGTGATAACTTCAACTGGTTCAGAAAGAAAATAATTAACTCTATCATAGCACTGATAGAAGCAAAGTGAAATGCAGCAAAGTAACGTTATTGCGCAAAAAAGACGGCGTGCGGGATGCAGTGTCTTGTTAATTAATATTCCCAGATGAAAGTTTCCAGTGGTTAACTTTTCTCTTTTTAACTCCTCAACAACTATTCTTCGAACTCTCTTCTCAAAAAAATCAACTGGTTCATTATTTTCTGAACTATCCATATTGAATGAGTCCCAGGGCTAACGGCAATTCCTAGTTAGAGTATTTGTCCTGGAACAAAAATATAGCTTTTTATATATATTTATTTATTTAACTTTCTATAAAATATCAGGATAAGTTTGTAAAAAGTTAATGATTACAGTCTGTACACAAAAAAGACCACAATTTGAGCAATTTATTATTTCTCGTGAAAGAAGAGAGGTGAAAAAGTTTAACGATACAGGCTGAGCTAGTCATTGTCAAAAACATGGCAAACATTTCTCGTACATGACAGAAAGCGTTCTCCATTTTGGAGAGTGCTCAGTGGTTTCTGTAAAGACAATAATCCTGGACCTTCGCGTACGCGAGAGAAAGTGTAGAGTGTTACTTGTGTCATGTCATCAGGAGATTGCACATTCAGCATTTGAAAAGTGAGTTACATAATCCTGGACAGTTCTTCTTTCATCCAATGTAACAAGAAAAATTTGTTCAAAGTGTGATTTTCTTTTATGTACATAAACGTAGCTCATACGCCCGGCGTTGCTCAGGCTGTTTGTTTAATGAAATTTTGTAATATCAAAATTTGAATATAAAGAAGAAGACATGAAAAATCCTTAGAGCTAATAAAGTAAACATTCACTTTGGAATAACGAAAAGAATTCTTTAAAATGCTTGCAATGAAATTTTGTGTGTAATTGGGTTTGCCCAAGAAAATTCGACATTGCGTTCTTAACATTTTAGAATATCAAAGAAAACTATGAGTATTGAATTATTTCTGTTTATATTAAATAATACTTCATAGATGGATTGAGAGAAAGAGGAACTCTCTTCACAGTCTCGGCAACGTCTCTCATCAGCATTTAACCGTTTCGATAGAGTTATATTCAGTCACAGAGCGTGGAATCACGTCCTGAATGTGGCTGTTCATATTGACAGTATCAGTTTTAGCAACAAGAATTGCTATCTCATACAATCAGTTTAGAGCTTTATAATTTTCTAATATGTTTATGTTTATCTAAATATAACTTTTATAAAGGACATTCAGCAAAAACTTGAACAGCTGCAAGCCCTACAAATTGTATTCTCTTATTTGTTATTGAATAATTTCTTTCATCTCTACAAAGATTTTAATAAAAAAATAAATATTAATGATTTTTATTTATTTATATATTTATTACTTATTCGAACTATCCCTCGTAAAACGTGATTAATTAAGGCAAGCATCGTAGCTGACGAAAAAGACAGGCCCTGTCACTGAAGCGTCACCTGATCTTCTTAGTCAAAGCAATAACGTATATTAAAGCAAGGCTTTTTCTATACAGATTAGAAAGTCGCGTGACGTCACTATAGCAAAGTCCACAGCCCACTAGATAAAGGCCTGAGTGCTGTTTTCTAAATGGCGGCGCTCGCAGGCGGACTATCTGTGTGAAATAAGATGGAATAGAAGAATTATTTCACAAATTTGCTTTATTCTTGTAACGAAATCTAAGTTTGTGAACTTTGACATTTAAATGGCTTTATGTTTCAATCAAAACAATGGCAACGTACATGCAAATAAATATAGTTTCTTTTTTTCAAAGGAGAGCCATTTATGGAGGTATAGAAAAAGCATCTTTTCTATAAAAAATTTCGAAAGCATATATGATGGTTTTAGAAATCTGCAAAAATTAGTTCCTCTAATAGATTAATTATTTTGGCTAGATTTTGTAAGAAAATTAAAGAAAATTTATGAAATAATTCTTCTATTCCATCTTGTTTCACACAGACAGTCCGCCTGCAAGCGCCGCCAATTTGAAAACAGCACTCAGGCCTTTATCTAGTGGGCTGTGCAAAGTCGTAGCCGACGTGAAAGACAGGCCCTGGCCAACACCACCTAGACAGACGATCTGCACACAGAAATTCATGTTTAAAGTACGTCACGAAAACCAAAGAGATTTCAACAATGAATACTATCGTCTTTTTAACACCTCATCGATAGAGGTGACACATGTCGACATCGTGTCAGATGACCTTCTCCTGATGTCGTACAAGACCACGCATCTGAGGACTCACGAGAAGGGCAATCCTGTGAACGCCTCATTTGTGACAACGTACGGTCGACTCGCCTTATACAAAGCGATGAAACTGCTCGGCCGATGTCTAAAGTACGTTGATACAGATTCATTGATATTTTTAGAACCGAGAGATTGGAATTTACTCCCATGAGGACATAACCTCGGACAGCTGACAGACGAAATCGTCGATAAGAACGTCCCGAACGTTCACATAGAGAAATTAGTGGTCACCGGGACAAAAAAATAACTGCCTCTTTCTCTCCAATGGTGCGAGAGAGGTGAAATGCAAAGGACTTACATTAACACATAGCGCAATGGAGATTTTGGAACCTGATGCCATCGAGGATCTCGTCAGATGTCAGTGGGCGAGTGAGAAACTAAAGCTCACCATTCTAATTTCACTAAATTTCGTGCGAGATAAAATAATCGCAATGCTACATAATAAACCCACATTAAAAATTTACCAGACAACGAATGAAAAACATTTTGCTAAGAGTGACGATTTAGCCATAAACGGTTACACAGAACCTGAGGTTCATTCAAATTTGCAATCAGTAAAAAAGAATGAAATTATGATTATTATCAAAATTCAAATGAGCAAAATCCAATTAAAACAAAAAGTAGCAAAATCTAATTTAAAAAAAAAGTCAAATTACGTGGCGATTTAAAGCACAAACTATACAGCATAAATAACTTTTTAAATGTTGGTAAGTAAAAATTTTCCCTTAAATTTGAACAATCTAAGGTAAAAAATCAAAAACCCTTTGCATTTTTAACAAGTGATTAAGTATTACTTGTAAAATAAATTATTTATTCAGTTTTTAGGGTTCCGTACCTCCGAATGAAAAACGGAACCCTTATAGGATCAATCCGGTGTCTGTCTGTCCCGATGTCACAGCCAATTTACTACGAATCTACTAGATCTAATAAGTTGAAATTTGGTACACATATGTATTTCTGTGACCCAAAAACGGACGTGTAACATAAATAAATGAATTTTGAATATGGGGGTCACATTTGGGGGGCAAATTAGAAAATTAAAAAAAAATGTTTTGCAAACTGTATCGTGTGATATATCAAACGAAAGGGCTTGTTGTGAGGGTCTCAAATATATTTTTTTTATAATTTT
>JAHWFO010013885.1:0-52240 GCA_023313115.1 Rhysida immarginata
TTTTAACTGTGACATTGACATAGTGCATGTTAAAACCTTAGCTAATCTGTTGTGTAAAAATACTGAGACGTTTGACTTTGGAGAACGTTTGCTGCCGTACGACAACCCAGGTTGCCAAAACAAGATATTTACTTTGTCACAACCCTACACACATGACTACCTCAGAACGCGGACAGATTAGAGGGCTTGTAGCTAAGCATTTCCAATAGTGCTTGTAGGCATTTTCACATCAGGCCTGTGTTGCGTAACCTCCAGAGCCATTGATCTGATGTTGAAGCATTCAAAATAGCAAGAATTGCTATCATTTGGTCATAGTTAGTCATAACTATACACCATTTTTGGATAAATGAGGCTTTGTCATAAAGGAGTTCTACCATCCTTGTTGTGAATAGATTCACACTTGGGTGCGGAATTACAGCCGTACAATGCTATAACAGTAATGGGTGACAGTGTTTGGCAATTTAAGGAAATGCATGTAATGTTTTCAATCTTTAGATAACAAGCTAATTCACCAACCAGCCAACCATCCGAGCGAAAACTTTTAATTTTTAGAACATTTTTGACTTAATGAATGAATGAAAGTTTGACTGAAAATCAGTGTATGTATGTACGCATGCAGAATCCCTGAAAAAACAAAAACGTTTTAGTGGGAACATTTATCGTATCAACTGCCACCTTAGTCGCCGTTGACTGCGGCGTATGTTGTACTCGAGCAACTTGGTTACCTCCTGTCCACTCAAATATGTCGAAATGAAAGACCTTAACGAGGCGAAATACTAGTGAAACTAATGGAGAAACGTATTTCACATAACCGGAGGGGTCATCACAAACGTTATAGCGTGGATTACCGCAAACGTTTAACGTAACAGACGACGACTTAGATGTCAAACAACTCGGTAAATGTACTACTTGAATTACGGGTATAAAAATGGTGTAGGCCACGAAGACGTTTTAGCGCAAACATTTATCATATCAATCGCCGATTTAAGTGATGGTCACCGTGGTGAACGTTATACTCGAGCAAACGTGGTTACCTCCTGCCCACACAAATATGTCGAAATGAAAAGACATTAATGCTGCGAAATACTAGCAAAACTAAAGGTAAACGTATTTCACATAACATACCTGGAAATCACAAAGAATTTTTTTTTTTTTTTTTTAGCGTGGGGCTAGTGCGAACGTTTAGATGCCTGCTAAGATGATAGCCATCTCGGCTAGTGTAATACTTGAACAACGCGGTAACCATTGCGTACTCATTTCCTGAAAAGAAGCACTTTAACGAGGTGAAAAAAATCAGTGGACCAAAGGAAAGGGGGGTAACTCACCTGAACCTAGCAACTACTGACTTAATGACACACCTAACACGGTCAACGGGACGGAATGACACACTTAATACGAAGCTCAAACAAACAAACGTATTTCACGTACACGGTTTGAAAAACGCGGTGTCTTTTTAGCGCGAACCTTTATCGTAACAGATGCGGTCTTACACGACCTCCATCGCGGCCTATGTAATACTTGAACTTACGTACTCATTTTCTCGAAAAGAAACCCTTTAATAGGATGAAAAAAAAACCGTGAAACAAAAAAGTGGGGAGGGCAAGTCATATGAACCATAAACAAACATATTTCATCCTATCTAACGTAGGTCCGTCTGGAACCAAAAGTCGAAAACAACTTTTAATGACGTCAAAATTGTAAAAAACTCCGGTAAAAGGAAAAGGAAAACGCTTTTCGACCTTAACAATAAGTGTTTAAGCGGTTAAAAACCGGGATTGCCTGAATAAAATGTGGGCCCTATAGAATGATACCCAATAATACACTATCCCCTGTACGCCCTTAAAAGAGTAAACATTGAGTTAGTGGGAAAAAATTATTTAAAATACAAACAACAAACGGAACAATCAGAACACAGAAATCATAGACAGTAGAAGAAAATTAAACATACATAGTGAGAAACGGTGCTTATAAAGTTTGCGATTTCGAGCCGTTAATTTAGCAGTCCATGGGGTTATCAGTAGTCAACTGAAACAAGGTGCCACCAAAATTTACCAAGAGGGAGAGTTTAATTTACCGAATAACCGTTGAAACTAATGAGACAACATATTTCGCATACCCTAACTGGAAGACACGACTATTTTTTAACACGGATTACTGCAAGACGCAGTTATTAGGGGATCTACAATTCTGTTCATGCCAGACAACGTGCACACAACCCGAGTGGCTGAGAACAGTTAAGTACAAAATTTGCTTATAGGAACCCACTGCTTACACCTTTACGTATACTGTTGAAATAATCAACAGCAAAGAAGATAAAATATCCTAAGTTTCAACCCAAAAATAAAAAGAATAGTTGAATTGAAGAATTAACAACTTTGTTCAATTAATTTCAAGAGCCCAAACTTTTTAACAATGTCAGTTAATCAGTTGGTTATGAAATGTATAGCCCATGTTAGTACAAATGCATTCGCACACGTCGGGAAAACAGTAACAGACATCAACGGTCATCAACGTTTTTGAACAATTACCAGCGCTGAGAGTAAATGAAAACATCATAAAAATCGGAGGAACTTAAAAGAAGAGGGTGTGGTTGGTTTCCTTAACCCGTGCGAACCCCTAACATTGATAGGAAAAACGTGTATTTGAACTATGTCTCAGCCCACATCACCCTAACTGCAACCCGTTGATGGTAAGAAATCAGCAAAGAAAAACAGAAAAAATACATAAAAAATACGTGTAAGTGTAACCTGTGTCAAAAGAGAAACAGAAATATAGCATAAAACATTGTATAATTGTATGCGTTGACAAATACCCCTGAGGAAAAGATGTCATTTAGCATTTGTATTTACAAAAGATTATGGAGCAAGAAAAACCTTGAGAGAGAGAGAGAGAGAGAGAGAGAGAGAGATGAATATAAGGTTAACCATATCGAATTGAAACAACGAGAAATGCAGCATTTTTAAACGATCACAGCAAATCGTTTCAGACATATATTAGTAACGAGAAACCCGTATAACCTCGATGATGTTGAAAAACAGTAAAATTTGTAATTTTAAACACCATCTTAGCTTAAATTCACAGAAAAAGCTACAACACGCTAATAGGTAGGGCTGGTCGTTTAACAAAGGAACCCTGGAAAGACAATTTTCTTTTTTCAAACAGCCTCACGTAGACGGAAACGAATGAATAACAAAACAGTAAACTGATGTTAAAGAGACACGAAAAAAATTTGATGAAAACAAAATTTCAGTCGAAAGAGTAACAAGACCCCAAAACGAATGCAACTGCATCTAGTCAGATTGGGGTCACCGATGGATAGATAGATAGATTCGCTATTATCTGTCAATTTTTAAGCGTAATTTTCCACAGCGTAATTTTTAGGTAAACAAACTAAAAAGAGTTTCCAGATTCATTCAAAGTCATTCATTTAACGTCACTTTTATTTTTTTTTTTTTTAAAAAAATCATCCATTCGTGACTTCGTTTTTAGAGCAACACACTTTTTTAATACCTTTATACAGAGTATATTAAATAAATTAATATTGCTATGGAAGCTTACAAACAATTAAGATTAGCATTAAAACATTAAGGATTCGATCTCTCTTTAACATTAAGAGGCTATCATTACATTAACTCTTCTTAAGCAACAAAGCATTGTGTTGCTAAAAGCAACCTTCAGTGTACGTAGCTGCATACTGATATTGTTTGAAACGATTCACAATGAGTTTGCACTTAAACGTTTATTATGCAATGCAGATTAACTTAGAAAATTTAACATTTGCACTAGCCTAAATACATTAAAAGTAAAGGCAGAATTTTGTTTTATTTTATTTTTATTTTTAGCACGTCAGTTAAAATTATAGGGAATAAAAAAACACTCAGTAAGTAGTAACTAAAACTGAAAACCTGTATACTTTTCATCATCATCATCATCATCATCATCATCACCATCAATATTATTTGTTATTATTTTTTATAATAAATCAAAGCAAAACAGAAACAGAGATGTGGACATGTGGAGATAAATTTTCCAAGGCAACGAATGACTGTGAGACCTAAGAAATGAACAAGTCCCACCGCACATGTGAAACAAAAATGGTATTGTATTAAAAATTAAAAACATTCCGTTTTACATTAGTAAAATGCAGCAACCCTACGGATGAGACAAGGATTTTTTAGCTTAGATTGAACGTGAGCCTTGAATACACCTGTTGTCACCTCTGTTCACGGCTCTGATACGTTAGGTTTCGTACGGCTGGCGGGGTAAGAATTACGTACACTTTTATAAATAGGACAGGCTTTTAATTTAGTCGGGAAAAAAACACGAAACGAATGGGGAACACCAATGCATCATAAGCAAAACGAATATCGCATACCTGCTAGAAAAAATGCAAGGAATTTTAGCCCGGAATATTTTGAACACGAACCGTAGTGTCGAAAGGGGGGGGGGGCTGTACTCCACACGAGCTCGTTAAGCCTACCCCTGCTAGTTGTGTGATAACAAGGGCGTACGTTTTTTAAATTAGATGAAAAACTCTGAAAGTAATGTGAAAACGTCAATGCAGCACAAACAAACAAACAAACAAACAAAACGTATTTCAAATATCTTGAATTGTGAGAGACGTAAATTTTTAGCTTGAATTAGTCTGCGCGTCGAAAGTAGCGACTGACCACACAAAGCACCGCTATTAGGCCTCGTGCGAATGCCTCGACATCAGCCGTGTGTAAGCGGGAGAGAATTTAATTAGGGAAAAAACAAAAACAAAACGATGAAAGAGCAGGCTAACCTAACAAAGTATAGAAAAACATATCACATATAACTTTGGCTGAAGACACAGGGTTTTTTTAAGCAAACACAAACACGTGAACAATGCAACCCGAGTGAACAACATCGTTGCGGCATCCGTGGCCTGGCTGTCAGTCCCATCCACGTAACAGGCGCCCACACAGGCGCAACACACCGGCTCAACATCAATCAACTTGCAACACATCGTAAAAGACCAGTGAAACGAACATACATCCCATGACAAACCTTTAAAAGTAAAAATCCGTGTAATTAGACTGAAAAACAAGCCAACGAGGACACGTCATTGAGAAAGCATGCCCGAGAAGCAACGCGGACGCGAGTGTCTACCCCAGGAATCACGCTGCTCGCATACGCGAACGTCATCAGTACGTGAATTGTGGAGTGTTGTAAAACGAAAGCATAGTCCTCGTACACCCTTTATTAAGTAAAAAAATTTTAAAATTCAAGCTGTAAAACAAACCAACAAGCGCGCGACTTTGAGAACTTAATGACTTGTGCCGAGTGATGTTAAATCATCGCCTGTGACCATAGCCTTAAATCGAATACAGACTTTTTGCACTATAAAGAGTACGAAGCATAGACACGCACGTATCCTAAAACCAAATGTGAACAAAAAGAGTTGTATACTGTATGAGAGAGAGAGAGAGAGAGCGAAAACAATTTTTTAGAATACAGTTTTAAACAACATTTTGTAAACTTGTATTGGTTATGTAGGAGTGGGGAGAAAGAGAGAGGGCGAGAGAGAGGGGGGTGGGTGACTGGATATCGCGAGGTTGGGGAATTAAACAACGCGTTTAACAAGCTCTGTGAGCCAAAGTTGTACAAATTTTGTATAGAGAGAGAGTCAAGTATGCCTCAGCAACATTGAGAAATGTGAAATTTGTATTTTTATTTAACATTTCAACCATGTTCAACCGTTAGAAGAAAAACAACCCTTCATGCGTGCCAAGGCAATCAGTGAGAGAGGCAAAACTGAAAAAAAAACAAAATTTCCAATAGCCCAGCTTTAAAATAAGCTTTAAAAAGCGAATGAATAAGACCCTTTCATCAGGTTGTGTGACCTCGTTGTATTTATAAACAACAATATGAGAGTTCAGACAACATTAGTCCCTACACAACTGCACACCTATCCATTGAAACAATGTATCCATGACAAAAATTTAAATTAAGTTATGTAAAGAACACATCTGTATTTATTTGAAACAGCAGTCGTAGAAGAAACTGTAAAAGAGTTTGGAAAAAATTTGGTTACCCGAGAAACAATAGCGAATTAGTAATTAGGTAATTAGTTTAATCCGCTGAGGCGCCAGTACGGAAGCCGCTTGCTGATTTAGGTAGAATATAAGCGAATCGACTGGTGTTCACTTGTAAGACAGAATCACCTAAGTGGATTTTGCTGAGAGCATCAGGACCTCTCTAATCTCTCACGCTGGTGCTAAGATTGGTATATCAGAGGATCAAATTGGTATATCAGAGCATCAAATTGGTATATCAGAGGATTATAAAATTAATTTTATTCCAGGCCCCACCCAAATAAAAGACCAACGCCCAAATAAAAGGCCAACGCCCAAATTAAAAGGCCAACGCCCAAAATAAAAGCCGACGCCCAAATTAAAAGGCCAACGCCCAAATTAAAAGGCCAACGCCCCAAATTAAATAACCAACGCCCAAATTAAAGGACCAACACCCAAATTAAAAGCCCAACACCCAAAACCGGGGGAGGGAGGTGGTGGGTCACGTGAGGCGCCATCTGCACGCAGATTGGTTGAACGCTTATGCAGGAAGGGGTAGGGGGTGGGGGGGGGGTCACGTGGGGCGAATGCTGCACGCTGATTGGTGGAAATTGAGGTTTAATTGACCACGCCCACCTCATTAATATGCGCCTAGTTTAGGTGTATATCTACTACTAGAATATATTCATTTATTTTTAAGTAGTGTGCCGTACAGTGCAAGGAAAGAATCTCTTAGAAAATTATGTTAAATGTTAAGTAATGCCAAGCACTCGTTCATAAACTATTTTATATATGAATGCTGATATTCCCTATTACTAACAAACTAATCCCTACCTCATATTTTGTAATTAGATCCAAAGTTTAAACTGAATAAAGAATTCATTTGTTTATTAAAAACGGTGTCTCTCCTGGGTTTTATCTGATTAAGCGCATGTTAGCTTTAAGAGGAATTGGTGGGCACTCTGGGAACAAGTCATTTGTCAGAATACAAATTGGTGTTTAATTAAAGAATTTGATATAGGCTTATTGCGGGACACAACACAAGATTGAATTGAGAAACTTAAAAATTAATCTACTGTGAGACAGACTGGCATACTGGTTTTGACTCTTTTGATAAAATGTGTAACCAGTGAAATTATCACAAGAGAGACATTTCGTCTCAAGCATTTACCATCACAATGTAGTACATGTACATATTTTCATTTTAAAATTTAAAAATTAATATTAAATGCGCCACACTTTTACCTTTTTTAATTTTATGAATTCCTATTTAAATAAGAGGAACCAAAAATAATTTTTAGTTTTTAGTGCACTTTATAAAGTAACAGTCTATGCTTAAAAATTTTATGTATTTTTTATTTTATTCTTTTTATTCTTGGATTTGCAATCAATTTTTAACTTCCACTTTTACTACAAATACGTGAAAATGAAAAAACCTGAATAGGTAGCCCACTCCCCTGGGATGACTGTTAAGAACATTTTCAACTTTATTTTCTACTTACTTTTTATCATTTAAACGTTTAAGGCTACTTAATTTAAAGTTACTGAACCTTCAATTAAAAAAACTTCAGTAAGAAAGGCTTGTTAAACATTTCAAATGAGATTCACGTCTGGGAGTTATACTATAGTTCATCCAACAAGAGAAAAACAGGGTGTGTCACAGGAAGTTTCAGATTAGCCAATCAGAGAAAGGGGGCCTCATGTGCTTACTCACTTCTGTCTCATGTCTCATTGAAGAAGCGCTTTATAATATTACAGCAGAAGCTTTAATATTATTCAGTTGCTTTGCTTTAATTATAATTAAAAATATTGTACACTTCATAAAATTGTCTTTTAACTCAATTTTCTATATATCGTTGTTCGAGATTCCCTGGGCCTTTTCTTTCCAGGAGTCGAAAAGCGAGGAGAGGGGGTGGTAGCTTCGCATGAAGACGCTTTGTTTCCTTCTTGAACAATTGTTCGAACGCAAGAAAAAGAAACTTGCGTTGCCTGAAAGTTTCTTTTATCAAAGCAGATGAGCTTTTAAAACACTATTTTCCTTTAAAGTAGCAAAATACATTCCACACAAATCTCCCTAGCCTGGCTGTGAATAGTTTTTCATTTTTTGGTTGCACGGGCGTCGTCATTACAAATTGACTTGTGTAGCCGCTGAAGGAGAGATCCCACAAAGCATTGCGGATGATTGAGTAGTCGATATCAGACCGGAAACACGCCCTGTTTTTCTCTTGTTGGACGAGGTATAGTTTTTCATTCTTAACAATTGAACAAACAATATCGTCATAAATTGTTCCAAGCTTGCATGATAACCATTCAGTTGCAGTTATTGATATTGATTAGTGCTCTTTAAACTTTTAATAAATTATTTTTATTCCCAAACTATAAAATATTGTATTGTCACTAGAAAAGGAGTAGTGTTCCAAATTTGGAATCGTTTGAACAACGTGAAGTGGGTGAAAGATTTAAATGAAACAGAAGTTGTGATTTAAGTAAAAGTGTATATAAAAACAGTACCAAGTTATTTTTTTCTAATTTTAATAAGGAACCATAAAACTATTTCCAATTTACACCTGTGCATGTTTTACTCCCATAACTGGAAGTTTTTGGCTGGATTACATTTCTTAATGAAATCTTTAGTCTAAATTTTATGTACATTTCAAGAAGAAGTTTTGAAATTATGTGGCGATGTTCATTACACAATTCCAAATCAATGGGTACTTTTTCATTAAATATTTTATAAGGAGATTTCAATGACAAAGTTTTTTGTTGTGAAGCAATGGCTTTGAATACTGATTCTGAATTGAGTAATATGTTACTAACTTCTTTACTTGGATAGGTCAAATTCTTATTGGCATATTACTTAAACTCTACTAGTATCCTCCTCTCAGATGTATTCTTCATCAATAGAGCTTTGCAGCATACGGAACACCTTTTTATTCTTCTGAGGATATTTTTAACGATCATGCCTCCTAAATATTCGATAATGTCATGTTCAGTATTTGTTACGTATGAAGTTTCTTCATTCTCGAAATCAATGTCATATTCATCTTCTGTTGTCTCTGTGAATGCTGATATTGATGCTCTCAAATCTGTTAAGTAACATCTGTCATCCGTATAATAACTGGAACCCTTGGGCACGTATAAGAATTGACTAACAGATATGAGCTTCAGAACATATTTGAAGTCATATGCACTTGGTACTGGTTTCCTGATTCTAACTACTGAAAAAACATTTTCAAGGCAATCTTGAGTGAGATGGCCAGTAAGTACATATAGAGCTTTTTCACTACGCGTCATCGTGTCGTCATCGACATGACGCCGCCATATTGGATAACAGGCAAACAGGTACTCGCCTTCTTCGCTATCAGTTCGCTACTCGCACACGCTCTGGAATTCTGAATTCATTATACAATGTCTTTTTGCTGCATCTTAGGATGTTCTAATTTCTAGAGATAGATTAAAATATTTTTACAGAATACCTGTAGTTCAGAGGCACTAAGATAAGCTAATCTTCGAAATAACACAGAAGAGAACAGCTTGGCTCGCCGCGATTAAAGAGTTGTACTCCACAACTGCGACAGTATAAAATACTGGCGTGTTTACTCCAATCATTTCTTAGAATGAAATTCAATCTGGATACTACTTACAGAAAACGCTTGTTTAATTAAATAAAGGCTGTTCATCGTAATTTTCCCAAAGGAGTCTGGTGTATCAGAAATTGATAAAGTTCAGATTAGCAGCCCCAATTTTCTCGGCTGACATCGATCAGCCTCATCGCGTTTATGCTCTGAATTTATTATCGTAATATATCTAATTAATATGTAAATGATTTATCATATTATGGAAATTATATTTTAAGAAATTTATGTAGGAAAAAATCACGAAAGTTCAATGAAGGTGTACCTTAAATGATGGGGGGCTATGCCAGTGGTCGCCCGTTAGCCGAAGTTCATCGCCACGAAACTTTCGTGATTTTTTTCCTGCATATATTTCTTTAAATTTAATTTATATAACACTATAAATCATTTATATATTAATTAGATATTCTACGATAATAAATTCAGAGTATAAACGCGATGGGGCTGATTGATGTTAGCCGAGAAAATTAGGGGATGCTGCACTGAACTTTTATCCTGAAATTTTACTTTCGGTGTCTCATTTATTACATACTTTGCTATAAACGAGTGTATTAACGTTAATTTGTTTGTAGCCGACTTCGAGGACCCAGCTACACAAAAAATTCTTGTATGCATCGAGTGATTTGTTTGCGTGTGATCCGGCTTTGCTTGTGGAAGATTAAATTAAGATGAGATCCAACAAAGACAAACTTTTTTTCTCTAAAGTAAACTCCTGATTTAATAGGGTATAAGGATCAATACTATCAATATCAGCAATTTTTTGTTCATATCTCAGTTGTGCATGGATTGGGAGATTCGTGTAATATGCTATCTTGCCATAGTGAATAGCGTGTTCGAAGCGTGCTTGTTATCCAAGATGGCTGACCTAGTTCTGCGTCCGAAGCTGCTAAGCAACCTAAACCCAGAATGCCTTACGCGGTCACGTGCTGTAAAAGCTGTATTGGTAATGTTGTTCATGTAGAAGTGAGTGTTGCAGCTCTAAAACAACTTTAGTGGAAATAATAAGCCCAGCCTGAGATGGCTTCCAATGAGTAGTACGCCCCATCTTCATTCCTCTTATCACATCTGCAGCCATCCTAAGGAAATCGAGCACATGATTGTAGTCCTCCATATTGAAGAGACTGAGGGCAAAAACAGGATGCCGTGAAGACATTAAGTTAAACCAATGGGATATCAAATGCATGAACCATGCAGCTGTTTCAGCTTTTTGAGGAAAGACACCTTTATGAATATTATACCGAATAGCTGCTGGAGCTTCACGAAATAAAGTAACAGCAACTCCCACCTTCATTCTTGTAAAATGCCCATTGCTAACGTGGATCTCTGATAATTTTGGAGCCACTTGGGAAGCATCAGTTGCAACAAGTGCTTTCACATATTCAAGATTAACTCCATCACATGGTAGATTGTTATTCCTAACAGTGTTTTCATCCAAGAAAAAAACTTCGGACTGTATGAACTGGCCACGAATACATTTTAGCACATGTGGGGTATCAGCCATGAAGTAGAGTACTCTTCCTGCAAGGTTCGGGTGAGGTATTGAACAAACAACTTCAGAATATCGATTGCTGGAAAACCCAAGGAGTCGCCACATAGCCCTATTTGCACTTCCCATGTCACTTGTGACAACTAACACTCGCAGACTGATCCTATGACATATTTCAATAATTTGGAAAACAACGTCTTTAAGGATACTGCCCTCTAAAGACTTCCCTGTGAAATGGTATGCGACGACTTGCTTCCACCTGGAATTGATACCTGAAAGCATGAACACCCTAGCATGATTTGCAGATACATATATGTTTTCTGGAAAAGTAACTCCTCCAAAATCAGTAGAATGGTCATGTTCATAATCTTGCAAAATCTCCATTTCATCCAGTACCAACACACAGTCCTTTTCTATGTCTGTCATTGATTGAATTTTCAGCTGCAACATTCTAAACACTTCATTCAAAATTCCAGGAAAAAACTTAAGGTGCTGCATTCTTCTAATAAGGGTTCTGTTTGATGGTAGAGGATAGCCCAATGAATTTAGGACATTATAACCAGTGGTTCCACAAGCAAACTTTAGAACTAATGCTTGCTGAACTGTTTTATCAGACCAAAATCGTCCATGCTGAGACCCAGTAGCAATGGCATCTGTCTGGTCATTATTAAGGAATTTTAGATTTCTCAGATTTTCAGCCTCTTTCTTCATCTTTTCAATTTGTTTTCTTTGCTGGTCTATTGTTGTGTTAGCCGAAATGTAGCTTGTGTGTAAATTATTATATTTTTGAGTCATAAGCTCAAGTTCATCCTTTACGTTTTGTAATTCAGATGTATCCAGAACATCTGATCCGGAGATACCAGAAGAAGATGGCTCATTTTCAGTATCCAGTTTTAAACGTGATTGTGTAGCAGCTGCAGCAGGAGGGTTCTCTCGATTTTTTGGCTCCTTACGATGTTTGGGAGTAGCTGTAAAATATTTTTAACACATAAACAATCATTAATTTTGTGGTCGGATTAAGACTGCGTGTATGCGTATGTTGTATGTACGTATGTGCATGTTGAATACTTTGAAGGCCCTCACAAATTTTGCATATATGGAAGAAGCTGATTTTATATTGACAGAGAAAAATATTAACACACACACGCACACACACACACATAACACTCTCTTTAATAATACAATACTTACGACGAAAAGAAAACAATGTCGGAACAGCATTTGTTTTCAATTTACGCCAACCATCCTTCCTGTTCAGCTCATAGCTGCTATCTTCAAAGTGTTTCTGCAAATTTTTTTTATTCCAATTAATTTCCAATTAAATATTAAACTGTCGAGTTATTGTAGCTTATCTAATCCTTAAACGTTTGTCCTCAACTGATGTTCAATACTATGAAAATTAGATGTAATGAAATCACAGTAATGTGTAAATTTGCTTACACTGCAGACATATGCTCCTGGACCAGGAACCCACTTGTATCTTTTCATTTTAATTAGCCATAATTTTCTCTTTGCAAGATTTGCAGGAAAACGAAAAAGCATTCCACCGTTTTCAGAGCGATTGCTGCATTCGGGAATGCAGCAACCAGGCATCGTCTGGTCCTTAAAATTCGATGTTAATAATCTATTTTAAAAGGTCAAGTGATTAAAGCTTCAATTACATACAGAAAAAAGATCAGAAAACTAAACAAATTAAGAAAATTCTATCATTACCAAGCGAGACTCTAAATATCTTACGAGTATTTGTGCAAAAAACATGTGCTCTCCTATGCGTGACTGAGTACTTCCGGATTCAAAATGGCGGCCGGAACTTACAAAATGGCGAGTTGTCACCACCCTTCTCCGCACTTATCCAGGCACCCTATGTAGTCTCCACACATGGCCTTCTTTTCGCACTCTTTCTTATGTATCTCCACAGAGTCAGCACAAAGCATTCAATCACTTTTGATTTTCATTAATTCTGAGGTAAGTTAATGATTTTTGCTATTTAAAAAATTTTTGGAGTTAATTTATGTGTTGGAGAGTTATAATATTTGTTTATAAGTTAATGTTTGTATATTATTTTCTGTGCGAGAGGGTTAGTATTAGCGGGGTCCATATGGACCCAGTGGGAAATGATGGCTGTATGACGGAGCATGCTACTGCAGCATCTCTTGATGAGTAGCTGCGAATAGCACTTCGTAGCATGGTCCCTCTCTGTTTCTCTTCATCTCCCTCCCTCTCTGTTCTTTTAGTAACAATTTTCCTCAGTATACATTATTCATTTATAAATTGTAAATTAAAATAAATTTTGTAAATATTGTACATGAATTATGACTTTTTTTCAGATGTCTAGATTATCAGGCAATGAAATTAAAAATATTCTACTATCATGAGAAATGATGGTTTTAATTAATTTATTAGCATAATTGTTAAGTATTTACAACAAAAAATAAATAATATATGTAAGTAAAAAAATTGTGTTGGTTTTTAATATAGAGACCTTTAGTGGGTACATGTGGAGCCAGTAGAACATACAACCTCATACTCCCACTGGGTCCATATGGACCCACTAAAATATCTCACTCATGAGACATGAAAAATTTGGGAAATCATTTTTTTTATGTTATTTCGAACATTAAAAGAAGTTATAACTGAAGAAAAATTTTTTATTTAAAGCTCAGATAATTTGGGCTGGAAAGGGTTAATGGATATGCATCATTGGTTGAAAATGACATTATGGCAGAATTAGAGACAGAAGTAGGAAACTTAGGAAGTCGTAGATTTTTAGTTATGGATCTCTCGGGTCGTGATTATGATGGAATAATAGGGGGGGATATTATTAACAATATTTCTGTTGAATGTGGGAAGATTCAAGTCGAAGAATTAAAACTTATTGATGTCAATAACGAACAGAGAAGTAAGCTTATGGAACTCCTGACTAAGTTTGCAGACTGCTTTAGTGAAGACATAAAAGAAGTCAACGGTGTCAGGAACTATGAGGTTGAATTTAAAGTAAGAAAAGACAAACCGGTATTTGTTCGTCATTATCCTATTCCTCAGGTATACCTTCCAAAATTAAAAAAATGTATTTCAGATTATTTAAAAGCAAGAATAATAGAACCCTCTAGGTCAAAATGGAACTCACCCCTTCATGTAGTAAAAAAAAAGACAATGGAGAAATCCGCATGACTCTTGACTTCAGAAAAGTAAATGAATTTACCGAGGCGGTAGATTACCCTATGCCTAAAGTACAAGAGATACTTCAAAGGCTCCATGGTCAAAAGTATTTCTCGGTCCTGGATCTCCATAGCGGATATTATCAGATTCCTCTCGCTCCTCACTTAAGAGAATATTTTGCCTTTACTACCCCCTGGGGCAAATACCAACTAACTAGAATGCCTCAAGGAGGAAAAAACTCTTCTCATTTATTCCAGGCATTTATGTCTGAGATATTGGCTGATCTTATTGGTGAGGGAGTTTCTGTCTTCCAAGATGATGTCTTAATTTATTCGGTTGACTTTGAGGAACACTTGAGAATATTTGAAAAAGTGCTTGACATCTTTTCTGAAAGAGGGCTTATTATCAAGCCATCAAAATGCCATTTTTTTATGGACAGGGTAAAATACCTTGGTCACATCATCTCAAGCAAAGGTATCCAGTCTGACCCAGGAAATGTCCATGACATTCTTAACTTAGCTCCACCTAGGAATGTGAAAGAGACACGCTCTCTATTGGAGCAGTCAACTTCTATCGCCCCTTTTTGGAGAACTTATCAGAAAATCTAACCCCTATTACTAATCTTACAAAAAAGGATACGAAATTCCTTTGGGACAAAAATTGTGAAGAGGCTTTTCAATTAATTAAAAAAACTCTAGGAAGTTTTCCCCTTCTTATGCCTCCAGATTATGGGAAGGAATTTTTTCTTCACACCGATGCTTCTCAGGGTGCTGTTGGTGCAGCATTACATCAAATGCACCACGGGAATATGAAGCCAGTAGCTTTCTTTAGTGCAAAGCTTAAAGGAAGCCAGTTAAACCACAGCACTATAGAGAAGGAAGCATTAGCAATTATTCTTGCTGTACGGCACTTTAGACATATTATCCTGGGTTTTCCAGTGACCATTTTATCTGACCACAAACCTCTATCGTTCTTGAAAACAATGAAAGGGACAAATCAAAGACTACTTAGGTGGGCAATTGAGGTAGAAGAATATAATCTCAAAGTTAAACACATAAAGGGGGGTGATAATTGTATTGCAGATCTATTATCCCGTTACCAATCAATTGAGATTAATAACTCTAATTTGTCTAATAAAATGGATTGGAATGAAAGGGTAATTCAATCTCAAGCTATGGACTCCAATATCAGAAATCTAATAATTGGTAAAAAAGGAAAAAATTACATTGTACGTAATGGTATTTTATACTATAAAGGAAAATCTCATCGGGGAAAAAGAAAATTGAAAATATGGGTAGGAGAGGATGTTAGAGTTAAACTAATAGAATTAGCCCATGATTCTCACTTGGCTGGGCATAAGGGATCAAACAAAACTTGGAGAAAGATTTATTCTGAGTATTATTGGCCCTCTCTGTATAAGGATGTCTCGAATTTTATTAAAAATTGTAAAATATGTCAGAAATGTAAACTCCACACAGGAAAAGCCCCTTTTATAGAGGGTATTAAGGCAGCTTACCCCTTTCAAAAGGTTGCTATGGATGTGATAGGTCCATTAACAAAATCCGAATAAAAAAACAGATTTGTATTTATAGACATTTTCACTCGTTTTCCTGAAGCAAAAGCTATTCCAGACCAGACAACTGAAACTATTGCTAAAGCTCTTAATGAAAAGATCATATGTAGATATGGAATACCCAAAGAATTAATTTCTGATCGGGGAGCTAACTTTACATTGGAGCTGATGCGTGTGGTGACCAAGGACTTAAACATTCATCATCACTTCTCAACTGCTTATCGTCCAACATCAAATAGTTTGATAGAAAGAATGAATAAAAACATAGGGGAAACTCTTAGACTTCTATGCAATAATGATAAGCAACATTGGGATGAGTTACTAGAAGCAACTTTGTTCTCCATACGTACCAGCTCCAATGAGAATACTGGGGAAACACCCGCATATTTACTTTATGGATTTGACCCCATACTCCCATTCTCCTGGGAACAAGATACTGAGGAAATGGAACTTGACACATATCGTTCCAAATTGGTAGGGAATTTAATGAAGGCTCGTCAGATTGCAAAGAAACAAGACGAGGGAAGAAGAGGAAGGAAGATAGACAAATCTAATGTGGGTAAACATTTAAGGGAATTTAAGATTGGGGCAAAAGTATGGTTACTTAGGGAGGTGGGAAGAACAAACTGGATTTTAGATATATTGGTCCATTCAGAGTGTTAAAAAAGGTCTCTCCTGTAAACTATAAGATTCAAGGTATCCAAGAGCATGACCAACAAACTGTGCACGTAGATCGCCTAAAGCTTTGTTTTAGTGACAACACAAAACACCCACAGCAATCTACCAGGAAGAGGAAGAGATCAGTGCATCATCCACCTGAAAGTGAGACTGAGACAGATGAGGAAGACACAAGCTGGGATATCATCTATGTACCATGTCAAAGACCACTTCCAGCCCCCACAGAATTGGATGTCGATGAATCTTCTTCACAATGGATGGAACCAGTTACACACGAACCATTTCCGACGGAGTCTACATCTTGCCCTGGTGGAGACGATGCCACTAATCTGGAAACAGATGAACCAGAGCCAACCACTACTTCAGAGCAGGAGATAGTCCAGACAACGAGATCGCCAACCACTGATCAACTTGAACCAGGGAGAGAGACCACTTCAGAGATGACAGTAGCCCAGCAGCCCACAGGGTCCACAAAAGATGATCAAGCAGTATTATGAGGAACATCAACAAGATACAACCTCAGACCCAGAACAAAGGTGGACTACAGACGATTACGTCAAGAGAAGGAAGATTCCCATTAAGAAGGAACATGTGTGACAAAAGGAAATTTTTGTCAGTTTTTGATCAAAAAGGAACAATCTTGAATCATGTAATGATCCGTTACTATAGTCTCTCAAAGAGAAAAGAATTAATGAAAAGAAAACGAATTTTAATTTCCTACCTTGATAATAGACCACGATGTAATTCATTAATTTTATCAGGTCTTGTTTTTTTTGTATTCCCCCCCCCTCCCCCTTGAGATGTGAAATTGATTCATCGCCAGTGTATTAGGCCTATAGAACTCTGGTTTGGTTTTGGATTCTGCCTCCTGCCCGCTCAAGATTCAAATGAGAATTTAGTGACTTCGCCACCAGAGGGCACTGAGTGCACTGAACCAATCACAAAGAACATCAGCCATCTAGACCAATCAGATGCACTTGTGTTCAACTGCACGTGTTTCCAGCCTTTCAATCCTACCAGAATTCAAAGCGCCAGCTTCAAAATAATATTTAAGGAGGGAAATAACAAACAATAGGCACTGCAAACTGATCAGGACAAGGCCCAAGTCATTGCAGATTCACTGGAACTGCAGTTTGTTACTCCTACCAACGATAAGCCCGAGAGCCAAATCATGACTCGGCGTGTGGAAGAAGGTATTTACAATCTTGATGAAGTCCCGAAGCATTTTACGAAGTACAACATCGAGGCTGGTGAGATCGCCAACATCATAAATAAACTGAAAAAGAAGAAGGCTTCAGGAAAAGACAAGGTGAGTAATAAAGCCCTTATGAATTTCCCAAAGAACTTTATTGAATTTCTCACCAATATCATTAGCGACTGCTGGAAATTTTCTTACTTCCCTGTGGCTTGGAAGAAATCTATTGTGTTGAGTATCCCAAAGCAGGGACAAAATCCTGCAATTCCCGCGAGCTACCGACCTATTAGCTTGCTACCCTCGATGTCCAAGGTGTTGGAGAGAACGATCCTTGTCAGATTCCAAGATCACTGTCTAGCAAATGACCTTTTACGGGAAGAGCAGTTTGGCTTTCGTGCTGCCCACTCTTGTCCGATGCAGATATGGAGGCTCGTTGAAGACCTGAGCACCCCCCTGAACCTATCCAGGTACTGTGGGGTGGTATTTCTCGATGTCAGTAAAGCTTTTGACCAAGTGTGGCTTGAGGGCCTTGTCTACAAAATGATCAGAGATGGGTTCCCTGCCGATTTGATCTTGATGGTGAAATCCTTTCTTGACGGCAGATCCTATCAAGCCAAGGTTGGAGAAAATCTTTCCACACCCCGTGTTGTAAAGGCCGGTGTCCCTCAGGGTTCTGTCCTCGGGCCTATGCTATTTAATTACTTTGTACATGATTTCCCAAAACCCGATAATTGTAATCTGTATTTTTATGCGGATGACACTGCCATTATGACATGGGCACACCAGCCGGCTCACGTTATCACTCGGCTGCAGTGTGCCTTGAAGCAGTTCGAAGACTGGTTTAACTGCTGGAAGTTGAACCTTAACGTCGGAAAGTGCAAGGCTTTGTACTTCAATAGGAAGCTCAAGCATCCCCCAGATTCTCTTGTTCTGTTTAATAAGAAACTGGACTGGGTGGACAACTACAAGTACCTGGGAGTTATCATTGACTCAAGACTCTCATGGAACCAGCATATGTCCTATGCTCTGAACAAAGCGAAGAGGGCTAAGTACAGTATCATAGCTCTTATGGGTCGCAACAGCGCCCTCAGCATGGACAAGAAGCTACTTCCGTACAAATCGATTATCCGGACCATACTCCTCTATGGCATGCCTGCGTGGGCGACTATCTGTAAAAGCAGATGGAGTGAACTACAGTCATTCCAGAATGTTACCCTGAGGACCATTGCCCAGCTGGACAGAAGGACGGTGAAAAACCAATCCATCCACCTCGATTTAAACATGGCCCATATCGGTAAGTTTATACAGGATCTCCTTTTGACTATGATACAGAAGATGAAGACTCACGACAATAAGCTTGTGAAAGGGATACTGGAGAACTCAATGAATATGAACTGGCATACGAAGTATCGTAAACCGAGGCACGTTCTTGACATCAATTTTGAAGATATTAGCAACGTTTCTTTCCCAGACTACTGGAAGATGTGATAATCTTATTTCTCCTTGTATTTTTTATTTTGTTTGTTTTTTGTTTCTGACAATCGTCAATCTTATTTTCTTTTTTGTATAATATGGAAGACCGCTTGGGTTGGTTAGGCTTCTTGACTACCTCAGTGTATTTCCTTTGGAGTTTATTCTGGTTGGATGAGCTTTGTGAAAGCGCTGCTTTCGTCCCATCCTAACGAATGTACACTTCACTGTTCGATTGCCGATTGTCGAACAATAGGCACTGGTGCTCATTCTTGTGGAACAACAGGTTGAAATGATGCTGCTCTTGCTACTCATAATTGTCATATCTCAGGGGAGGAAGCTCGACGATCGTAAGTGATTAGGCTTAAGGTTACCTGAATCAAACTTGGTTTACTTAGACCTATTGACACTAAAAAATGGACTGATTAACATTAAGGAGGGATATTTGACTTTGTTTTTCCGCGTTTTTAGGGTTACAGTATTCCTCCCTTATAAAAAGGAATACATGACACGTAACTTGTAAATAGACTTCCTGTGTCATAGACTTGTAACAATATGTAAATTTATTCACTTATAAATTGATTCTTTCTTTGCTCTCATACTGCAATTTATGGTTTTGACATTGCTTAGGCTTATTTCTTCCTTAGATTACCTTATTGAATCATAACAAAGTTTCAATAAGATTTTTGTCTTGTAAAATTTGCCCTTTTGATTGTAACTTATTATATCTCTGCTTAGGCCTATTTACTTAATATTATTGATTGATACTGATATCTATGAGTTAATAAGATCTTGTCTTTCAAAATAAGCATTTGTGAATCAAATATAAACTCTTGTAATGAAGTTTTTTGTACGATTTCTTTTATACTATATGTTTCTCCTTATTTTGCTCACTATTGTCATGGATGAAGAATAACAGGATAACCAACTCCATAGGCGAGCCCAGCAAGTTCTCTTGTGGTGGTGCCATCTGGTTATTTCAGTGAAAAACTCACTTTCTTAGCTTAACCCAATGCTTCTTTTAATGCTCGTTTTATTGAGATAATTTATTTTTTTTTTTTACAAAAATCTGATAAAATCAATTTGATGCTTGTTAGCTTCTGTAAAAGTTTATTCAAAATCACGTGGCTGAATTAAATAAGTTTAAAAAAATTATTACGTTAAATTGAAGATGATGTTGAAGATCTTAGACAAAAAGAAAAATTTCTTTATTAAATGTTTATAAAAATGATTTAAAGCTGAAAATAATTACAAAAACAGTAGTAACATTTATCATAAAAATGCTTAAAAACTTTTTTTAATTTTTTGGAAATAATTACAAAAACAGTAACATTTATCATAAAAATGTTTTAAAACTTTTTTTAATTTTTTACGATTTTAATGAGGCAAAAAATTATTTCAGGCATAACAATATTTTAACTGCTATCCTTTTCGATTAATGTTCTAAGATTGGAAAGATTAATTGCATTTACTTTTAAAATAAATTTAAATTGGAAAAATTAAGTAAAGTTACAAATGCTTAAGTTTTACGAGTTTTTGCTTATTTTTTCTCTTTTCTTGGCTATTTTGATTTATTAAACAATTCCTAAACTTTAGAGCATGATGAATTCTTATGTTAAAGAAAAGCTTAATAATTTTCTGAATGGTACTGTCGCAAACATCTGATAAAAATTTATAAACTTGACCATGAAAGAGATTGAACAATTTGCTTCCTATCTTTGATTGATAAATTAATTTGGGGAATTTTTCGTCAAAGCAAGCTAACATGTATTGGACAAATTTACTTAAGTTTGGAGTTGGCAAATGTAACCCCCCACATTCACTGCCTTCTATTTGCCCTGCGCTTTTGAGAACGGTGAACATTTCTTGATGAGAAGCCATTAATTTCTCTGTTTTCAACAAAGCTGTTGAGCATTTTAGACATTGGTGATTTTTTAAAACCTTGGCCCCAATATAGCCACTGATGTAGGTTAAAATATTTTGTTCTTCTGGAAACGAACTTGCTTCTTCCACATTCAGAGACATATTCTCATCAGCAAATATGGAATAATCATGTTTCTGCAATTGGTTCTTCATCGAATTAATAGATTCGCACAGCATCAATAAATGGTCATCGAAGTCATCAGCACAATTTTTCCCTTTAGATGAGATCATCAAAGAAGAAGAACAAAGTTTTTTGTAGGCATGTCTAAATTCTTGTGCCATTGGATTTTTACGGGATCCTCCACAAAAGCGTATTTTTGAAAAAAAGTTTTCCAAACAATCCTGATTTAAACGATTGGTTAACAGAAAGGTAACCAACTTAGAATCATGTAAGTCTTGCCATAATTGCAAAATTGATGATATGGTCATTTTCCAAGCATTAATACTGGGTGGCTGGGATTTAACACCTTGGACTTTGGTATCCGAAAACAGGAATGGTTAAGTGGATACTTCCGTCTTTGATGGGTCTTCTCAGTTCTTTTATGTCAGTAATGCTCGAGCTATTGAAGACAGAATAATTTATCCATCCTTTCAACAAATGTTGAAGTGTTCATTGCATCTGGAGGCAATTTTTTAAGAAGAATATAAAACCACATCCCCATGGCCACGCTGTGGCTTAATAATTGTGATGCAAGTTTCACCTTCATCGCTGCAAATCTATTTACATGAACATGCCTCTCTGTTATTTTCGGGGCTGTTCTTAATTTTTTTTCTGATCTTCAAAGAAAAAATGCAAAATGTGTTTCCAGGAAACAGTTTCGCCTTCAACTAAGAAGTCATGCTTTTGTAAATTGTTTCTAATGCACTTAAGGAGATGGGGAGGATCATACATCACAAATATCTTCTTGTTATTGACATGAATAAACGGTTCTTCAATAGTAACATTGAGCTTATTCAGAGCTTTTCTGTTATTACTCGCCAAGTCACATATAATAACTTTAACATTTAAATCAATAGAAAATAGCTTTTGTACTACTTCCAGTATAGTGGCTGCTAAAATATCACCATCCATTGCACTCTTCACATAATAAAATGCAACTGGCTGAGACCAGTTTTTGGTTAGACCTTGAACCATAAAAACTGTAGCATGATCTGCATGTTTTTTGTTTCTGCCAAATGAACCCAGATCTTCAAAACCTTCAATCAAATCCTGTGCTGCATGATACCTTAAACCTGATTTAAGGCTCACGTCATCATATACAAGCACACAGTGTTTTTCAGTTTCTGACATTGCACTAAGCTTACTTCTAAGAAGATCAAAATAGTCGTACTGTATGCCGGGCTCAAATAGAAAGCCTGCTATCCACGTACGGAGCGTAGAAGGTGATGGCAAGCAGAATAATTTACGTAAAAGCTTGTAACTTCTTGTCCCATGAAAATATAAACTCAAACACATCATTCGTTGTTCAATTGGCCATCTTCTTCCCCTTGGTACTTTGCCTGATTGCTTAATTTGCATCTCAAAAAATTTTAGCGCACATCCAGTTAAATAGCTTCCAGCATACTTTACAAGTAAGTCTTTGCTAATTTTTTTTGGTCTGCTCTTTCCTTAATCGGCTTGCTCTTGTGTAAGCTCTCTGAAGAAGGCGTTTTAGTTTCTTTTTCCTTGGAGTCAACATTGTATCTTTTCTTGGTATGTCAGGCGAATAAGATACAGGAATAATCTGCTCTTCACGAGGTGGAGTTGCCAGGGACTCTCCCTGATCGGCCTTTTGATTCTGATGAGCATTTACGTTTCTTAACTGCTGCAGGTGCCGCAAGTTCACGATGAAGGGGTCTTCTGTAACAATCAATCACAGGTGGTGGATTGGAAACTTCAAATAAAGTTGGAACTGCATTCCAAATTAATCTTTTTCTGAGAATAATAATGATGAAGAAGTATGAGTATTTTAATATTTATTATATTTAACCCCTTCATTGGACTTGATTGAATTGTCTAGTTAGTAGATTGATAGGTTGATTGACTGATTGGATTTTTAGTGTGAGGGACCGTTCATAAACCAAGTCGTCACTTTTTTTTTTGCCTCCCCCCCCCTCTTGGTCATCGATGGTAATATTTGAACTCCTCCTCTAAAAATTACATGGTCAGAGAAATTACCCCCCCCCCCATCAAAGATATTAAAAAGCAGAAGTTTGAACGATTTTAAAATTAATTTGACCACATGGTCATTACTTGATCCCCCTCCCTCCCCTTTGTGGTCATAACTGGTCAAATCCTGACTCCCCACAGACCCAAATTGGCTACGTGGTTTATGAATGTTCCCTTATATGTCAGTAATTATTAAACAAATCAATGCGTTCAAATTTTTTTTTATAAATTTCATTGACAGAATTAAAGTCATGCAAATTGATTAAAGTCATTGATGAAACATCCCATGGATTCGAAAATCCCAAGACCCCATCACGAGCTTATATAACAACGGAAACATGGAAAAAAATCGAGGAGCGCAAGAAAATCAAATCACAAGGTATTAGCACCGCAGAAGAACTTAATCACTATAGTGAACTCAGCACTGACATAAAAAAGGCACTATACGCTGACAAAAATACATATATCAAAAATATATGTAAAGAACTGGAGGAACATGCGAATAATAATAAACCAAGGGATCTCTATAAGAAGGTCCGACTTCTTACAAGAAACCCTGTGATGAGTAGCTGGCCAGTAAAAGACCGTAATGGAGTACTAATTACAAACAAACAGGCAATCGTCAATAGATGGCGGGAATACTGTGAGATGCTTATGACAGACCAAGCCGCAACAAGAGAACACTGCTTCCTTCCTCCACCAGAGAATCTTGAGCCAGACATATTGAAATCGGAAATAATATGGGCAATCCACAAGCTATCTAACGGCAAAGCGTCTGGCAAAGACGGGATCGTCGCCGAAATGCTAAAAGCAACCGGCCAAAAGGGTATTGAACTCTTTACTATTCTATGCAACAAAATTTGGAGATCCTGCAAATGGCCACGTGATTGGACAGAATCGACATATATTCCTTTCCATAAAAAAGGAACGAAGACCGAATGCAATAATTATCGTACTATTGCGCTCATATCCCATGCCAGCAAGATTCTATTATATATAATTCAAGCCCGCCTTCAACATATGTTGCTCGAGGAGATTGCTCCCGAGCAAAGGGGCTTCCGCTCAGGAACTGGCACTCGTGAGAAAATTCTGAATATGCGCCAGATCATTGAAAAAGCCTATGAATACAATTCTCGCACGCTGATTTGCCTACTAAACTATGCAAAGGCGTTCGACACATTATCATGGACTGCGTTGTTCAAAATTTTGAGTGAGTTCGCTGTACCCCGACATCTGATTGTCTTGATTCATAACTTATACATGGGGCAGAAGAGTTATATACGTGTCATAGGTGAGATGTCGGACGAATTTGTCGTCTCCAAAGGGGTACGTCAAGGATGCATTCTCTCGCCCATTCTGTTTAATATTTGCGGTGAATGGGTAATACGGCGAGTAAAGGAAAGATACACGGGTGGTATCAAAATAGGTGGAGTCACAATATCGAACCTTCGATATGCTAATGATACAGTGATCTTCGCCAACACTCAAGAGGACCTCGAAAGCGCAGTGCAGGAAATTGAGGCGGTCAGCGATAGCGTGGGATTAAAGCTGAATAAAACTAAATGTCAGGTGATGATTGTAGACAAAGCGAGCCCAATCCGAGCAACTGAGTTGGTTGGAATGCCGGTAACTCAGAAAGCTATGTACTTGGGAGTAATTCTTACCGAAAACGGTAAATGTGAGTCCGAAATTAGGAGACGGATTATACTGGCAAAACAAGCGGTTTTGAACCTGATAAAAATCTGGAAAGACCGCGCAATATCCACCAGGAACAAGATAAATTTAATGAGAACACTTGTCTTTCCGATATTCACATATGGAAGTGAGTCTTGGACAGTTTCCGCAAAAGATGAGGCCCGAGTAAACGCATTCGAGATGTTTTGCTGGAGGAAGATGCTGCGCATACCATGGACGCGAAGACGCACTAATGCGTCAATCCTGGAGCAGCTAAATATAGACGAGGAGTCGCGATTGCTACAGAGAATTTACTCCGGCATGATGAAGTTTTACGGCCACATAATACGTGCAGACTCCCTGGAAAAGTTAATTTTGCAAGGAAAAGTGGAAGGGAAGAGGAGCAGGGGTCGACCCCCCATGCGGTATGTGGATCAAGTTACACGGAGATGTAACCTCAACTTACAGGAAGCAAATCAGCTGGCTCTTAATCGAAGTGCATGGAGAAGAATCTCTAGGGGAGTTTTTTAGTATCACGGGTCACGACGCTTGGGAATCAGGCTATCGACTAAGAAGAAGAAATCACTTTCAAAAAATTCCCACAATTTTTATTTCAAGACATGCATACATGGTTAGACGTTTCTTATAATCAACTAGCTGTTTACCCGGCGTTGCTCAGGCTGTTTTTATGAAATGTTGCAATTTCTGTGTGTGAATATTCAGAAAAAGAACACATGTAAAAAGCTCAGAATTTATATAGAAAAAATACATGTTTTAGGTTTATTAAAGGGCCGTATTTGGAGACGCTATGCATTGGGAGCTATTTAAAAGAAATCTTTTTGAATTATCAACATGAAATTTTAGTATTTAAATTGAAAGCTGTTTTCGTTGATCGAACTCAAATTCGAAGAAATTTTGATTCATCTGAAAGTTAATACATAGCCAAAATGAAAAACGTTTAGGATTAATAATCCATTAAGAAATGACATAACCAATTACCGAAAGGCTAAACTACACCATTCGCGAAACCATACTTTTCAACTGCCCTATTCAAATTTCTAATGGACCATAATGATACCATTAAACGACGTACCTTTGAACAAATTTGAACTATCATTAACTTTATGTTGTATTCATTATTACACATCATTCCAAGTTGTCTGGTATATTGCATGCCATATCTTAGCTTTGAAAGTTCCAATGAACCAAAATGGTTCTACTAAACCTGGTGCCTTCGAACCAAATTCGACTATCTTTAATTTTAAGTTGTATTCAACATTAGACATCAATCCAAGATTTTTGATATATTACATGCCATATCTTAGCATTGAAACTTCCAATTAACCATAATGGTTCCACTAAACCAGATGCTTTGGAACCAACTTCTACTATCATTAATTTAAAGTTGTAGTCATTCATTCCGCATCATTCCAAGTTGTTTCATATATTAAATGCCGTATCTTAGCATTAAAAGTTTTCAATGGACCAAAATGATACCATTAAACCACGTTTGAACAAATTTGAATTATCATTAATTTTACGTTGTATTCATCTTTACACATCATTTCAAGTTGGAAATGACCATAGCAGTTAAAAAGGACGTTAATACCAAACAAACCAATCAAGTTGGTTGATATAGTACATGCAATATTTTAGAATTGAAAGTTCCAATAAACCATAATGGTTCCACTAAACCAGGTGCCTTTGATCCAATTTCGACTTTCATTAAATTTACACATCATACATGACACATCATTCCAAGTTGTTGATATACAGGGTGGAGAACATAACTTCCTGATTTCAAAACGCAACAAAACCCATTTTGTTTTATATATTTTATTTATAATTTAGGTAGATATTTAAAGTTTTGTTTTAGACAGTCTTGAAAATCATATGATGTAGATGATGCCCTCCCTGGTCCATACATTGAATAAGCCGATTTCTGGCGTTGCTCATTGCATGGGGTCTTCGGCAATTTCTGTCCGGTTGTTGGCTTTCAGGTCTTGCATGGTCCTTGGACGGTTAACATAACCGCGGCATTGCAAAAAAATGAACCATAAAAACCGCAAGGGGTCAAATAGGGGAAGCGGGTTGGCCATTCCAAATCGCCCCTTAATGAGATGAGGTACTCCGGGAAGTGTTCCATCAAAATAGCCATTGATGCCTTTGAAGTGTGAGCCGCTGCTACGTCCTGTTGGAACCATATGTCCTCTAAGTTCAATTCATGAAGTCGTGGGAAAAAATTTCCTCCAACATGTTCACATATTGATCTGAATTCACTGTCACTGTTATCTCATTTTCTTCGACAAACCAGGACAATTAACCCCAGCTGAGGAAATCGCACACACCACTGTGACTTTAGATGAATGCAAAGGCGTTTGATGCAATTCTCGGGGGTTGTTGTCGGTCCAGTAGCGCATGTTCTGTTTGTTGACTCATCCAGTTAAGTTAAAATCAGCTTCATCACTGAAAAAAACAATTGTGTCCTCAGGAATGTTTTTGAGAAGTACCTCACATGATTTCCCCTGGAAATTGAAGTCACATTCGGAGAGTTCCTGCACAATCGCCAGCTTGTAACGATGGTAATGAAGGTCATCGTAAAGAATTCTCCTCATTGAACGATCGGAAAGTCCAAGGGCAAACGCATGTTTGCGCGCAGAATGCCGTGGGGATCGCAAGATTGAAGCTCTCACTGCCTCAATGTTCACACGTGATCTGATTGGCCGAGGGAATCCAGATCTTCGGCTTGTCGTACTCGATGTTTGTCTGAACGTAATGACCCATGTAACAACTGATTTTCGGTCCGGAACACGGCCCAACGGGGTGTACTGAATCACCGTCGAAAGGCGCGCTGGGTTGCCATCACAGATGAACTGTTCGAAAATCCGGCCTCGACAGCAAACGCTCGCACTTCACTGTTCCGACGCATCATGGTGACTGAACTGGAAGAGAACAAAACTTTAGAACTACGCCTGTGGAATGAAACCACTCCTGTCCCGCTACAGCCACTACAGACTGAATTGCGCAGATTTCAAAAAAGGAAGTTACATTGCCCCACCCTGTATTACATGCACCAGGTGCTTTTGAACCAATTTTAACTATCAAGAATTTTGCGTTATATTAATTTATAACACATCATTCCAAGGTGTTTGGTATATTGCATGCAATAGTTTAGAATTGAATGCTCCAATTAACCATAATGGTTCCACTAATCCAGGTGCCGTTAAAACAATTTCAGCTATCATTAATTTTACGTTATATTCATTTATGACACGTCATTCCAAGTTGTTTGGGATATAAGATGTCATATCTTAGCATTGAAAGTTTCGGTGGACCATAATGATACCATTAAACCACGTACCATTGAACCAATTTGGAATATCATTACTTTACGTTATAATAATTCTGACACATCATTCCAAGTTGTTTGACATATTACATGTCATTTCTTATCATTGAACATTCCAATGAATCATTATGGTTCCACTAAAACGGGCGCCTTTGATCCTATATCGACTGTCAATAATCTGACTTTATATTCATTCATGACAGATCATTCCAAGTCGTTTGATATAAAAATGCCATATCTTAGCATTTAAATTTCCAGTGAACCATAATGGTAGCATTAAAGCAGGTGCCTTCGAACCAATTCGACTAACATTAATTTTACGTTGTAGTCATTCATTACACGCCATTCCAAGTTGTTTCATGTATAACTTGCCATATCTCAGCATTGAATGTCCCAATGAACCATAATGGTTCCACTGAACCAGCTGCCTTTAAAACAGTATCAACTATCATTAATTTTACGTTGTATTCATTTATGACACGTCATTCCAAGTTGTTTGATATAAAACATGTTATATCTTAGCACTGAAACTTCCAATGAACCATAATGATACCATTAAACCACGTAGCATTGAACCAATTTGGATTATCATTAAGTTATATAAATTCATGACGCGGCATTCGAAGTCTTTTGATATATTACATGCCACATATTAGCATAGAAAGTTTCAGTGAACCACAATGGTTCCACAATTTAGACTATCAATAATTTTTATTTATATTCATTCATGACACGTCATTCCAAGTTGTTTGATCAAAAAGTATGGTAACATGGCCGATATCTCGGAAATTAAGCATTGTACGAAAAAATATCCAGAATCAATAGTGAGTTATTTCGTGGGGGAAATTCATTAGTTGGGGGGGGGGGGGGTACTTTGAAATCTTAAACAGTAGCCCCTATTTTTAATCTTATGTTCAGATTGTACACAGTTTTCGAGAAATGTTTTATTCTTGGCGTTATTTCAATTGATCCAACCGTTTAGGAGATAGAGGCCCTGAAAGTGTCGAACTTTTAAAGTTTTCAACCCAATTTTATCGATGAAGGCAGAAAGATAGAGAGTGTGTCTTACAAACATTCCTATTCTAATTTTTCATGTGTTTAAGAATCCGAAGTCAGAATTTCAAAAATACAATATTTATCAATAAATATTTACATACTCTGCCTCCATAGGACTGCTGCCCCCAAGACTTTGCTTGTGCACTAAAACATTTGAATTTCTGAAATTTGATTTCGGATTCTTAAAGACCTTCAAAAAGTAGAATAGGAATGTCTTCAAGACCCACTCTCTATCTCTTTGTCTTCATTGATAAAATTGGGTTCAAAACTTTAAAAGTCCCAATACGCAGAACGATTATACGCAGTAGGAAAGTTCGGACCAAAAATCGATAACTTTTTTGTTATTAAAGAAAGAGTGTTAAATCAATAATAAGTGTTCTAATTCACTCCCTCTGGCATGAATGCATGCTTCACAACGTCGCCGCATGGACTGACGTAAAAAGTTCTAAAGTTCCTGTCTTCGCGAATCTGGTCCGCAGCTATGGCGATTCCGGCTACCAGCTCTTCATCGATCCCACTTGTGTCTCGTATACCAATGTCTTTAAGTGTCTCCGCAGATTCCAAACAACAACTGTTTCCTGCAGGTAGGATTTCAACATTTTTTATCTCAAAAACATTGCCCCAGAGAAAAGAATGAAAGAAGTAAATGTTGCTTAGATTTATCCCTCTATCACCTGGAAGCCGAAAGAAATATACCTGCTGAATTTCAAGTTTGTAGGCTTCATAGTTCTGGAGATTTCGTAATGAATGAATGAATGAATGAATGAATGAGTGAGTGAGTGTATACATTTTTCGCTCTTTTCCCCCTGCAAAAATCCTCGTCGTCCTCGGCCGGGATCGAAGTCACATCTACGGGCATCAGAGCAACACTATCTGGACAGAAAGCCTGATAACGGAAACGTCATACACTGTTACATCATCATTAGTCGTCCATTGTTAATCCTATTTCTACCAATAATAAGCCCTAAATTTGGTCGATTAATGATAATGTAACAATGTATGACGTTTCCGTTATCAGGCCTTCTGTCTAGGAGGTGTTGATCAGAGGAGATCACGCAACCACTGAGCCATCAAGGCCAATAAGGAAAAGTAGAGTTGTCTGCTAAACAGAGAGTAATGCCCACGCAATTGGCCAGAGAGCGCCAGTGAAAAAAAAAATCACGCTTTAAACAATGGAGTTTCCCATCCTGTATTTCTTCATCCAATGCCTATTGTTGTAGAAACTTTACTCTGCATTGTAGGAGATCACATACATTGGGCGAAGTCAAAAATGCAAATACCGAATTGGGTTGGTGAAGCAATGATTATTGCTCGATTGTTAACGTATTCTTGACTGTCGTAGCAACAATGGCTTTCTTCACTAACTCAACTCGGTGTTAGCATTTTTGACATCGCCCATTGTTGGTTCGCGCATATCGTAGGATCGTGTCAGGCAGACAGATCAAGCAAAATATTATTTTTACCCTTTCCCCTTTGGGCCAACCTGACACTCGGCACATGTAATCCTTACCCTGAACCTAACGAATATCTGGTGCAAGTATGAGCTCAAAAGGATAAGTGGTTCAAAAGTTTTGAGAACATTTACAGACGCACCCTGAATTTTTATATAGACCTTTCCATTGAAACCGAAACTGGAGTAACTGCGCAGAAGCAGGACAGCAAAATACTTGCGTTTCCTACCTTGAAATGTGCAAACAATGGGCGCGTTCGACATCGCGCACTAAATGTCTTTGTGCGTCCACTAAACGCACTAACGTGTTCGTCATGGAACCCGGTCGTGTTCGTCATCGCCAGTTCGCGCACTACCGGGCGTTTCGTGCGCGCACTAAATGACCCTAGGGCTAAGGTCAAAAACTCTCACCGGTGAGAAGAGTGAGCGTTTGGTCGGCCAGAAATACCGGTGAGAAAACTGTGACGTCATTTTAACGCGGTCAGAAACGCCAGTTAGTGCTGCTATGCCTAACCGGTTAGTCTCACCGTCCTCACCGAGAAAAAGACGGTTAGCCCAGTGAGAAATTACGTCATCATTCTCTCACCGGTGAGGGTTTTTGACCTTAGCCTAGGTTAGGAGTAGAGTCGTTAGTGCGTTGCAAGATGGCGCTGCCCTAGAGCTTGAAATGTAGCGATAGATAGTTCGGAATTTTAGTTACCGTTAAAGAGCCAACAGGTATAAAAATAATTGAATTCTGCATATCGTTTAAACTGACATTGAAATCTACCTGTGTAATGATCGATTTCGGCGTGTTATATGAATGCAGATGTTATGATGAGTTTTATTTTCAGCAGTATGTTTATTATTCATGATAGCACGGGTGAGGTGAACATCCCACTTTCGTGCTCTTTCCTGTTTTTCATGACACACAGAAAATGCACTACACTTTTTTCACCGCTCGCACTGAGTGATGTCATTAGGTGCGTTTAGTGTGCACATGCCGAACGCGCCCAAAACTACACATCCGGAGGAAAACGGAAGTTTTTTTGCTGTCCTACTTCTGCGCAGTTAGTCCAGTTTCAGTTTCAAGGAAAAGATAAACAAACTTTGGCGCCATCTCTTGAGTAAACAAACAAACATAAACCAAGATATATGATTTTTACCCCTTCCCCCCCTACTTTAAGGACATGTAAACCTTACTCTGGACCTAAGGAATATATGTTGCAAATATTGGCTCAATCGGATAAGTGGTTCAAAAGTTTTTAGAACATTTACAGACGCACCCTGAGCCTGAATTTTTATATATAAAGATTACAATTATTTCCGTTTCGTCTGCTCATACCTCTCATCTTTATTCATAAACTGTGAAGTTTCAAAATGAATAGCACACAGTACTCGCCCACGTTTATATAAATTATGTTGTTGATTATCTAGATCTTTTCTACGACAATTGATTATCCATTTCAGACACCTAATTAATAATAAAAGATATTAAAAATATTATTTGTTTGCATGTATGTGTAAAATTAAATGTCAAATTGCCCAATGTAAACAAATACAATACGTGAATTAATACGTCTATGACTAACTCGCCGTTTCTCGAAAATAATCGAATTAAGAGCAAATTATACATGTTTGATGAAGTATGTTACTTTTCCGGATCTCGAGGAAATCGAAAAAAAGACAAATTGCGGTTTTTTGCCCTAGAATTTGAACAATTTGGTGCAGCGCACGCTTCACCTCCATAGTAAGCAGCCATATTTTTCACTGAAATAACTGGAGGGCGCCACTGTTTCACAACTTACATGCGACGCATAGGAGTCGGTTATCCCGTTATTCTTCATCCATGCTATTGTTCTATCTTTCTATCACACAGTCACGTACAAGAGATGAAAGCAGGAAGTGACATCAAAAAATTTTTCTTTGAGATTTCTGCTACTGTTTTTATGCATGTGAGAAACGTGCCTAAATCATTAATTACAAGATTTACTCAAAATGCATTGCTCTTTATTGAACAGTTTGGTTAGAGTAAAACGTTTACATTGGAAAAAAGCAAAAAATATGGACAATTTCTCGATTTCTTTAATTTTAATACCCTTCCATTTAGTTTCACAATTCATATACAAACCTGGTGGCTGCATTGCTTCAGTGTCCTGATTTTAATTGTTTGGAATATTTATCATTTTTATCTTCAGAAGTTTATAAAATTTTACTAATGCTTATCAAACAATTTATTATTAACTGATTTTAACATGTGCTTTTAAATGTTTTTACTCTAACCTTGCATATGGGTAACAAATGACCATATTCTTAACATGTCCATCAAATAATCAATCCATGATTGCCTTCATGAGTTACAGAATCTTTAAATCTGTGCCAGGGATTCATATTTTTTTTTTTGGAGCATTATATATGCATTGATCTCACGCATCAGCACTGACATCACAGTAATCCCATCCTGCTCTCCTATATTGCCTTCATGGCTTACAGAATTTTTAATCTCATGGCAGGATCCAGGTGCAAAAGATATTTTAAGCATGTGCTTGCACTCCACAGTATTGTGGATACAGTAGTAAGCCCATCCCAGTCACCCATCATTGGTTTCATGGTAGGTTAGAAAAAAATTCACAAAAGGGCTAAATAAAATAGTCAATTTATTGTCTTTATTATGCCAACAAAAAATATGCAGTAAATAACTAATAGTTGTAAAATGTTGTAGACTAGATAAATAAGATTACAATTAATTGCTGGACAATAATAATAGTTGGTGATTGATAATTCATTTCATAGTTATCAAACAATGGAATCAAGTGCGGTAGCAGAATTATGCATGATATTAACATGCAAGATGTAAAATGGGAAGCAAAGCTTTCAACTCCTCCAATGTTAAATCGATATAAAAAGTACAGCGCCAATTCCCTGAAGCAGCAGAGTCAAATTGGATAGACTTCCGTTCTAGTAATCCCAGTTTTATTTTAGGTTAGGTATTAATTGCTGTCATCCGGCCATGCCCTCTTCATCCTCCTAAAATATTTTTGATTTCCCTTGTTCGAATGCTCCAATATACAGCTTCTTAAAATTAGCCTTCCCTGTGCTCTCCGTGTCTATATTGGATGTTAAGAATAAAACCTTTGATGGATGAAGAGTTATACAATTATAAGATAGACTTTGGAGCCATTAAGCAGCATATTGCACCCTATCTCAGCAAGAGTACATAAAGTGTCATTTACATGTGCTTAAAACAAGTGGCTCCCTATCATAAGATACAATTTTATTTCCCCGAGCTTATTTGTAAACGGTAAATTAAGTTTCATTTTCAATTTTACTTTTTAGTTACCAGAAATCGTATGGTAACTTTTTAGTTACCAGAACTCCATTTAATAACATTACATTACATTTTGGATCCAGAAGAGTGATCTTGTAGAATGATTCGGTAGAATGGCATTTTCTCATGTAGGAAATGAATTAGTGTCACCTACCAAAAATATTAATGTCCAGCGTGTGCACCATTTATTCAACAAGAAATTTTTTTAAACCTAAGAAAAATAATACGAGTGCACCATTGCGACTTGAAAAAGAAAACATTGCTTACTTATTCATTATTCATGGCAAAAACTCTAGAGACACTTCCCATATACAGGGTGTTTTTGAATTGAGTACAGAGTTTTTGGGAGATGATAGAAGAGGCCCTTAGAAGTATTTCTTGTCATATGAACATGGAGTCCCCGCAGCTCAGTTTACTTCCAATACTGCATTGAACAAACAAAAGACACTGGCACGCAGTGTGCTTTGGTAGGCCTAGATTATTTTATTTGTAACAATTAACACAAGCAATCTACTGTAATAACTTTTAAAGTAATTGTTTGCAAAGAAATTTCAAGGTGCACGTGCTTGTTTGTTGAAAAGTCTTAGGACAAACTTCGTCAATTCTTAGGAAATTCCATGGTATCCAAACCCTTTGTAAAATACGATTAGTCCATATGTAAATGAACTAATCGCATTCTGGGAAAGCAGTAGGTAAAGATTTGTTTTAAAAAGTTCACTTGATGTGTTAATTGTTAAAAATAAAATAACCTAGGCCTACCAACGCACACTACATCCCAGTGTCATTTGATTGTCCAATGCAGTATTGTAAGTAAACGGAGCTGCGGGGACCCCATGTTCATATGACAAAAAATACTTCTAAGGACCTCTTCTATCATCTCCCAAAAAATCTGTACTCAATTCAAAAACACCCTGTATATACATTTTTGAACTATTTTACTACGTAACAATACTGTAGAACTCTCAACGATTTCATCTACCATATTTTCGCATCAATAACCCACGATCGAGAAAAATCCATACCCCTGAATAACCTGTGAAAATTTCATTTTTACAAAATAAAATTTATAAGCCCCACACCCTTGTATTCCTTATGAAATTAGTGTCTAATATACATCACAGTATTTTAATTATACATTATATATACAATGTACAATTCATTACATAGTACATTAATTTACTTTTTATATGAATTTCCCCTCACCAAAAGTTAATACTAAAGTGACTTCGAAAAGAAGTCCGTCCATGAATATTTATATTAGGTTGAGGCTATTTCTACATACTTTAATTCTTAGTCTGCTGTGATCTTAAAAAGATATGCATACCAACATAGACGTAGACAAAGGAATCAAAATAATAGAAAACAACCTAAAAACAAATAAAGTGGAAATTAATATAATAGACGATATTATAGCAAGTTTAAAAATATTAAAAACTCAAAATTATTGAATTTAACAGTTTTATCAACAACAATATGGACTGGGTATGGGAAACCCATCCTGAAGTGGGATAATTTGTCCTCTATTCTGGGAAACGCACTATTCACTTTTCGACATAGTCCCCATCCCTTTCCACGCACAACACCAATGCGTGACTAGTTGGGTGAACCCATCAGAGAGGAATTCCGAAGTTGTCGACACCATGATTGAATGGCAGTGTTTACCTTGCCGTCAGAACCAACTCATGTCCCTTAAGAAGCTCTTTCTTCTTTGGGAAGCAGTGAAAGTGGCAAGGTGCAGTCTTTCATCTTTGAACTGTAGGCGCTGCAACGCCTCTGGTGTGTGGCAACTCGTGTGCGGACGGACGTTATCGTACTCCAGAAGAGGGTCCAAAGCTGCCATTCAATCCTGGTGTCGACAACTCCGATATTCCTCTCCGATGGGTTCACCCAATTAGTCACCCAAGACAAATAAAGTTACAGCCATGGAGGCATTACATTTCAAAACGTTCTCATATATAATAATATAAGACCATGAGACTAAATGCATTCATTAAATGAACACTTCAATACGTGCAGTTACAATTTGTGTTGTTTCATTTTTTCTAATCACTTTTTTTTTTTTTTTTTTTACTTAAATCATAAATGATTGAGTAAAGTTATTTTGCAAAGGGAAGGTTTTAGATAGGTGCTTTAGTTTTGCTAATAAACTTTATTAATTAACTTTTTAATTAAATGCAATAATCTTCCCTGTAAAGCTCTGGATTACTAGTCTCTGGGTCTCCCTCTGGTGCCAAATTTGCTTAGTATATTCTATCATGGCAGCTAGAGCAGTCGGTAAAGTTTAGAAATCTCAGTCATTGTAATATAAAAAGAAAAAAAAAGAAAAAAATTAAAACCTGCACCCACCCTCTTCAGGATGTAAAGAACTGTCTACCCCACGGGTTATTGACGTGAAAATACAGTACTAATATTTGTAAGCCTAAAGTTTTTTTTCAATTACTTTTATTAATTACAGTAATTGTCAGTAAACAAAATAGTAGGAAAAATTACAAACTTTGATGCTAAATGAATATGAAATTTAAAAAAAAAATATTCAAAAAATTAAAAATCATTTTAAATTTTTACATAATCTTTAATTGTACTTTATCAGTTTTCTGTTTACTTTATTTTGCACTTAAAAAGGTGACAAGTAATTTTTACAAAAGTAAAATAAAAAAAAAAGTAAATTTTCAAAACATATACGGTATGTAAAAAAAAATATAAATGTATAAAGTATTCTAATACTGAAATATTTAAAACAATGTGTGCATTAATTTACATGTGTACTTATTTCATTTTTATGTACTATTTACAATTGTACTTATTTCTTAGTATATAAATTCATTATATTTTAAAAATTACAAAGTTAAAAATTCATTTATTTTACTTTTAAAATACTAATTTAAACTATAAACATGCTCTTCCATGTCTTTTTTTTTTTTTTCATTGGTTGATCCACTTGGTCTTTACAGAATTGTACAGGCACTCTCATGGCAAAGAGTGAACTGGGTTATAAGCATGGGTTTCATTTTAATTCCTGACCGCAGATCATTTATTCAGGATCAATGAAAGAAGAAGTGGCGACTTTTCTTTCATTGGATCGGACGTGACACCATTGTAACAGTGACAGAGCATGGGTAAATGGACATGGTAATCATTTCTTCACCCCTTGTTTATCGTATTTTGTTGTCATGACACTCCCAGCAAGGGCAGGGAAGAGGGAGAATGAGATGCTCTTTTGTTGACGTAACGATACACCTAGTCCCTTTAACCTTAAACCCAGAGATCGTTAAAGAAAGTCTCTGCTTTAACCTTTAACCCAGGTATGAAGACCACTTTTACTTTTGATATGGAAGCGACTGCCTGCCTGCAACTGCTGTCAGTGCAAGCATGATGGAGATAATATCTTCCATCATGAGTGCAAGTGAATTTGTGCAGTTTTTATATTATTTATTGATGGTTTGGCATTTTCAAGGTATCGTGAAGCAAAAACAGGCAGAAATTCCAACCGGAAAGCAGGGATTTAAAAAAGTTAATTTAAAGAGGAAAGTGATAATAGAATGGAGAGAACAGCCACCAGTCACTTTATGGAGGGGTTCAACATAACAGCCAATTAACTCATGTCCCAGATGTTGCAGATCACTGGTGCTGTTTTTATCAACATTTAAATAGCATTGAATCAGTTACGAACTTCGCTTCCCATTCTCCCTCTTCCCTGGCAAGGGTATGAAGATTGGCAGGTGGGGCATCATTCAAGTATTTTTAACTCATCTTATGGATTTACACTGAAAGGGGGGGGGGGGGGGAGGAAGAGATACTGTTGATTCAATAAGAAAGTTAAGTATAATTTCTTACTATCATACAGGAATAATGCTGCTCAATAACCAACTGTTGTTGCGGCAAAATCCATATGCTGTACTGAAATCGAGAGTATTTAAAAATACTCTGAACTTGTATAGTGTTGTACTATTTAATAAGTACGTATAGAAATATTTTTTATATACCACCATACATAAGTATTTGTGCTTAACATCTTTTCATTGGTAAAATAATTTTGTTTGACAAAAATTATCAAATAATTTATGTTAAGTTCAATTCATTTTATACACAAGGTTTTTCAACAGCAGCTTGTAAATAAATTCCCCTTCCACTTTTTTTTTTTTAAATTGTTATAATTTCTAAAACAAAGACTTATGCTCCATTTTCCAGAAGCATATAACCTAGAAGGCAGAAATCATGAGGATATCAAGATTATTAGTTTGGAGAGTTATCTTAGTTTTGTAAGCGAGGAAATTGTTAAACTCCTCACATTCTACAAGAATTTCTCAGTTACTAGTAATGCATTATCTTACAACATTTAATACATTTTTACATTTAAACATTTTTACGGCCTGTGAAGAGCATGGTGCTTCAATCTCCCAAAAGTATTAAGTCCAATCGTTTATATAAGGCAATCATAAAACCAGCAAATCCATTTACAATGGCCATGAGATAGCATAAATGAAACGTATGACCAGACTTCTCCCTAAATAAAGAAAAAAAAATTAAAACTTTATCACATAATATTACAGTTGAAAAATGGAAAGTAAAATTATTATGAAGTAATGATATACTTTCCATGTAATAAAATGTACAGATGAAATGTGCTTAAGTTCGATGAAAACAAATTTGACCACTCTGATATTAAAACTCACAATGACTGCTTGTAGATCCAAACGTTGAAGGCTATTATAGAAGAAATTTTATGCAGATGCTGACATTTCTCAGTTGAAAACTGGGGTAAGATGACTGTTTACCATCTGGGAAGAGATTCCAACATTTGGCACTTACTAAACAGTCATCTTACAGTCGTTTTCACCTAAAACAGTGTTATCACCGCATATAAACATCTGCGTAGAATTTCTGCTAGAAAAGCCTCCAATATTTGGATCTACAAGAACGTCATCGTGAGTTTTAACATCCAAGTGGTCAAATTTAGTTTCATCGAACATAAGTACATTCCATCAGTACATTTTATTACATGGAAAATGTTATAGAATATTAAAAATCTGCCTATAAATAAGAGTAGGTCACATCCAGGCGACAGTCAACTGGATGATAACCAAGTAAATGACAAAAAATTTTATAACTTATAAAAAATAATAATTATAAAAAACATTACTTTGCCATTCAGTTATTCTTCTTTCTTTTTTTTGTGTAATTCTTAGTCATTTGTATTAAAAAACATCAATATAATTGGACAACGTAATGAAATGTTATGCATCAAAACAGTTTCATATATTTATCAGGTCATAAATAATTTTTAAGTTAATTTTTGCAGTTGCGAAGGTGTATTGCAGGTTATCAAAGTCCAGTAAAGCATAAAAGATATGAAGGGGATGAAGATGAAGGGGGATGAGAAGGAAGAAACGAGGTCGAGCTTGAATTCTGTTGCTCATTACTGCCCTGTGGTAATACTGAGGTTGATGACAAAGGCTCGTGGAGAGTTGAGTTTGAGGGACATTGATGAACAGCTGCAGCGTGCGCTTGTAATTCCTTCTTCGTATGGAACGATTGCATGCAAATTAAACAAGTGAATTTTAACAAAATTTCGTTTTGTACACAGTGTTTTTTCCTGCGGCGAGTCATTAAATTTCTTTTGTAGCTATACACTCGTCCACATATGTCGCATTTAAACATTTTTTTTTTTAATCTCTGTGTGAAAGAAAAAAAAAATAATACCAAAAAAATTATCATCTAATTTTTTTTATTATTATTAATAATGTATTATAATGACATTTATTTATGAATAATTTTCATTTTATTCTATTTTGCCCTCTGTTTGTGCAAAAGAAAAAATAAAATAATAAACACATTTTTTTTTCTTAAATATTTTACTTAATGATTTTATTCACGTAAAGATATACATATGCATCTAGATTAGGGAATGATTTCAGCTCGTTTACAATATTTTTAGGTAACAATCCTTGGCATCTTTTTAATATGTAATAAACGCAATAATGACCACATACGCTGCTCGTGTAACTCAGCAAACGTTCGTTATTATACCAAAATCGTCTCTTACAGTTCGATAAATAATTCAAAATAGAGAGTTTGTCTGGCATAAGTCCGTACTGTCAAAATATTCTCCACGACTTCCAAGCACTGAAAACTTAAAATAATCCAGTGACTGCCTTCGAGATTACACTCGTCCAAATTAACCACTGAAAACTCATCTTTTTGTCGAGGTGCACGAGGTATGTGATTCAGTGGATACACTCCTGCAAATTGTTTGCAACGCGGTTTCAATATTGCATATATTTGTTGAGCATCCATTTTTTTTTTTTTTTTTAATTTTCACAAATCACATTTCGTTCTTTATCGATTTGAAATAAGGAATCCATTTCGCTGTAAATCATTACATTAATGTTCTGTGGTAGCTTTTCAGAGAAGCGCATATCGATACGTAGGACAACTTGTCTAATTAACGATATGTGGGAGTCGTCATCGCTGCATCCATCTGGTGTAAAATCATAGCAGAAAAGAGTATCGCCTGCAAATCCCCAGCGTTTATAACTGATTGTGTTTCCACTGTTATGATACAGCATGCCTAAGCCAGCAAAAGTATTCAAGTAAGCTAAAGCATAATTTTTATTTTTGAAGTCCATTTCCAACGGTTTTCCGTCAATTATTTCTCCATCGATCGATACGGATAAAGAAGAGATTATAGTTGTCGAAATGCATGGGATTGTCTTTATATGATCCGTTAAATGCATCGTGTTTTACAAGTCCGATTACGATTCGTGAAGGAATTTGGCCTTGGAAAACGTTATCGATATGAGCAGACGTTGTCCCCTGAATTACTGTATGAACTTTTACATCGGTCTTCCTGTATGGATACTTTACAGTTGCTGTTTCTAAGGCACGGGAATGAGCGAGTAATATGATCGGTGACGGCTTTACTTTCTTAACGTATAACATTACATCTTCAAATACAATTACAGGTCGAAGTGGAGTCGCTCTTCCACCTTCCAATCCTTTTACTTCGATTGCAAATTCGGGTTTATGAGGAATCAATCTAAATTTGCATGATACGTTGTTCAAAAGGAGTTTATTTTGTAAGCAGGGATCAACGTGAATTCTTCCGACGAGATCGAGACTCGCCCTTTCTGCAGAAGCTTGTTGTCTGTCGTCTTTAGCTAACCATAGCGATCCGGTTAACATTGAATTTTTGGCATCGAACCCGTAGTTCAGAAGCGTTTGAATGTAACTCTTATAAGAATAATCGTTGCCAGTGCTAACTTGTTTACCGTTAAGAAATACATCGATCTGCTTAAATAGCATTTGCAACAACAACTTTCGTGGTATGACAGTTTTGCTCTCATCATTTGTTAAAGGAGTGTTCGCATTCTTTTTAATTCTTACACGAGCATACAACATGGTTTCGGAAAGATTAATGTATTCTTCAGCATTTCCAGGGATAAGAAATTAGATTGTTCCTCCTGATGATAGGGAAGCAACAGGTCGATACTCCGCATACCTGGATTTTTCAATGGATGTTTGGGTGGGTGGAACAGAAAATGCATCCAATTCGCTTCTTAAACATGTACACGATGTTGAATGAAGGAACGACATGCAGACCTGCCAACTGTCAGAAAATAAAAAGAGTAAAATCCTTCACGTTATAATTAGGCCTATGCGAATTTATATAAGTATGCTGATTCATCAATTTTTCAATGAATAACCCATTATCTATAATAACTTATTACACATTTTTAACAAAATAAGGCATAAACAAATAAGTGAACATAAACATCAATTTCAGAACTAATGTTTTTAATTAGAAAAAAAAATCACGTTACAATATGAAATAACATTTAAAGGAAAAGGTTAATTATTAAAAAATCTGAGTGAGGCTGCAGTAGCCTTTTTGGCTCTAACCAAAAATTGATCAGTAAACTGCTCCTCAAGACAAACACTAGACTTTTTAGATTTTAAAATGGTAAAATGTTCTAATGTTTTATTTGACATTGATGCTCTAAACATGCTACGAGTCTTTTTCACTAAACTAAAAACCCATTCACAGGCAGCATTACTATGAGGTATCGTCAAAATACTTAACATCACTTTTCCAATTCTGTCATATTTTGGAAGTCCATCAGCACCATATTTTGGAAGTAACCTGATACTGTTCCACTTCAAATCAATTCTACTATTAGAGTCTATATTGTCCCCTAAAATAGATCTAAAATTCTCTAATTGAAGCTGCACAAACTGATTCTGCAACATATCGGATGCCGTTTCAAATGTTTCATTTCCTTTCATAGGCAAGATAAAGGGAAATCTTTCAATAAAATATCTAACAGAAGAAGATGTAACATTTTCAATGTTATGTATTTGAGCCACTTTGGAATGTTTGTGACGGAAAATATATATGTAACTTCTCTTCGCTATTATTATTAACCTATCCTATTATATCTAATGTGTTATCGCAGTGTATTACCTTCTCTTATGAAAATAATATCACTAATGCCTTCCGTCTAATCGTGTCCTACCTGGTTTAAATAAATCCTAAACCCACTATTATTCCTCCCGTGATCGTATAGTGCCTTTCTCACTTTTATTACTACTACCCCAATTCAGGCTGAAAATCTATATGGCCGCAATGAGCAAAAGTAAACACAGATTATATTCTCTAACTCTTTATTACCGTGTCAAGCAAAATATGTAATTAAAATAGACAAAGAAAACAACAATATAATATAAAGTCAAAAGGAAGGTGGCCGCTATTCAGCTAATTGCATTCCCACATAAATACCAAAATCATGAACTATTATCTAGAAGAAATTAATGACTAAACTAATCTGTAAGTTAAAACTTCAATTTATAGTATCCCCGCTATAAATAACAATAAAATTATATCCTTCCTTCCTTTTCCTTTTCTTATATATAAAAAAAAAACTTACACAGGTATTCTAAAAGTAATAATGACGATTCAAGACAAAATCAATAATAATAAACAAAAAAAAAACAAAAATAATTAATCAAATTCAAACATTATTATGATCGAGGGTGATCCTGTATTGATTGGCAACTCACTGTCTCTTAAAATAACTAGGGTGAAAGGTTCCTATTTCTAGACTGTCTTAATACCCCTTTAGAATTTTTTGTTCAGAGTCCCGCAGCATCAGAATGAAAACATTTAGTTCTTTATCCAAATTACACTAGTGTCTCGCTAATTACTTTCTTACATGACCTTGACAGTTACTGTTCATTACGACAATTAAATTAAATTAATAATATAAAACCACTCTGACTAAAGTTATTTCACTCGCGTGGGCCCAAATGTAAATTATTGTTCACTACCTTAACTTCTCAGTTGCTTTCATCTGTATATATCACCTGCTGACGCCTCCAATGGCACCGCTTCACCAACGTCGCTGAAGCTCCTTCGTCGCGTGTTGCTGTCTCCGCAGAGTCCCCGCTGCGCCGTCCTTGTATCTCGTTCTCCGGTAGTCCCTCGCTGTCCTAGGATACCGCCACACCGGGTCCGCTGAAATCGCCCCGCGTATCAGCCACTACTACCGGCTCAGGACTCGAGAAGCACCCTGCTAGAACCCACAAGGCCCGCTTTCTCGCCCCGTCCTGCCCCACCGAGTAATAGTGCTCACGCCACGTACGATCTCAGCTTACCGGTGTTGGTCGCGGCTCTCCCTGTCGATCCGTTCGTTCGACTCTGGCATCGGCGATCGCCCCGTCTATGGCTCGGCGTACTGGTCGATGGTCGTCTCCCAAGCTTCTCCAGCTCGTCGGGTAAGGCGGCGTCGTCCACCTGGCTTGGGTAGAGATTCGTCTTGGCCTCCCCGTGCTGTTCAGACCCCGGCCTTTTTTCCGGCGATATCTTAGCTATGCTCCCCTCGCTCCTCTCTTCGGCTTCCACATTTCATCTGTATCTCTCTCTCTCTGCAGCCAACGACACACTCCTTTTCCACTCTTTTCTCTTTTGCTTGCTACATTTCATCTGCCTCCTTCGACTACTACATTGCATCTGCCTCTGTCTACTGCTAGCCACACACTGTCTTCAACTCTCTCTCCCGTCACAAAAAAAAAAAAATTTTCTTTTCTTCTTATTCTTGGAATTCTCCTTTCTGCATGCCGAGGAACTCTGACCTTGAACTTGCTATTTTCCCTGAATTTCCACTGCCCCATTGTTCTATATTCCTTCCCTTCCTAGAGCGGTTCCCCCCTTCCCATCAAAGAAAGAGACAAAAGAAAAAATTACTCCACTTATTTCCTGGTGTTTCGTAACCCTACTTTTAAGCTCACAGCGAATTGCCAAAAAATGTACAACCGAACACTTCAAACAAGAGTAATATATAAAATAAAATAACAACGATATAACAAGTTCACCCTTAATAATCAACGTCATTTTGCTTACTCCACCTCTCTCATCACTTTCATTCAAATCCCCAGCCTGATCTAGCCCTATTTTCCCCCTTTTATATAATTTTGAAACGAATTATCATACAGTTTAATATCCACGCGGATATAAACATATTTATATCCGCAGGGACATATTCATATGTCACATGTTCAAGTAATTCATCTTGCAATGGAAATTTATTAACTATATAATCACACACAGAGAGAAAATAATTTCTCACAGATTTGAAAAAAGCTGATTTTTTCTTCTTGCTTCAGACTACTTAACACTTGTAATGTAGCACTACCAACCACTAAATCAAAATCACACTTCTGATTTTTAAAAGAATGAAAATTTATTTTATACAAGGGCAGAGTTTCTTCAATATTTTGCTTTATTACTGAAGGCTTCACAAATCTAGAAAATAATTCCTTCAACAAATCCAATATTAGATCTTTAAGGTTATGTATTAGAGGTGACTCTGATTGTAAAGTTAAATTTTTACTATCAAAAAGTTGAATAACTCCCAAAGAAAATAACAATATGCCTTTGAAGTACTTGAAGACAAAAACATAAAAAGGTGTTCCTTCCTAGTTAATTTTTCAGCTGCATTCTTAGTGGGTCCTGAATCTGTAATTCCATGTGTGGTTGGGTGGGCTATCACTGAAAAGATTTTTTTATGCTGGATGGAAGATTTTGAATGATGACATGGCTGTTTACGTTTAGTACCACTGCCAGATTTAGGTACACAGGAGGGGGATGGTAAAGACGAACAGCTTAGGCTTGTGTCTGAAGTGTGTTTGCGACGCTTGTAAGATGGTTCTACCCTCGGGATTGTAAATGATGATAAAGAAGTTTAAATTTTAGGCTTTACCTCTTCTTTGAAAAAGCTTAACAGTGGGTTCCATTGATCAATTACTCTTCCAAGGCTTTTACCCAAAGACAACTACCTAGTAGATGAATGCTTTAAAATTTTCCTACATTCTACATCGTGCAGCAACTGAAATCAACCCAGAGCCTCTTTGCATTTAGAACTTTTTTCTAAATAATAAAATAAATCGACTAAAATTTCATCAATACTGAAAGCTAAACTCTGAGAGCCTTTCTGTGCTGCTAAATTTAATAGATAACATGGGCAACCCAGAATAAATAATGAAGGCTGCTCTTCTTTTATAACAGCTGCAACTCCTTTTTTTCTTCATTACAGCAGCATTATCTGCACTGAAGGAAATACAATTATTAATAGGAATTTTAAATCTGGATAGTTCACTAAGAACTAATCTCCCAATAATGAGGGAATAGACAGTAAACATGGTTCCTTGCTCCTTCTGATCAAAAAATGTTACTACCATTGGATATAATTTCGAATTAACGTCGTTAGAACCATCCGTTGAAATCGAAAATGGATTGCTCTGTAACATTTGTACAATTTCTGAAGTTTTGTCAGCTGCCATTTCACCAACAACTGCTGTAGTTTTTGTCCTTGCACAGCTGTGCTTTTTTGCCACATTGGACGTTGGAAACATTCTCCGGAATAAAGGCCCTGCATGGTCTGACACACTTATAGGAAGATTACGTTCGACAAGGAAAGCCGTAAACAGACATTCTGCACGAATAACATCCATACCTGTGCTTCCGCTTTTATTAAAAAAAGTTTCAATGGTTGCATTCTTCTCCTCGGCCTGAACGTAGTTCTTGTGCTTTGCGGTATTGACATGGTTCGTAATCGGATTTTTCCCACCATGTGATATGTTGAAGTCACATCGGCACACTTTACAGAAAGCAAATTTTTCTCCCTTCCTCGATGAAGATATGAACGGAAATTCTTTCAAATAATTCTCTCTGAAAGTCTGAAAATACTTTCCTTGATCAACAATTTCACTCATGGCTAAAACTTGCGTATTTCGCGTTCTTGATCCTGGCCTTCCGAGATATTAGGCCCTCCGCATCAGCATCGGGCCCTGGCTTGAAATCGCGTGTCGAGGCAGTTTCAACTTTTGACCGCTAGTTGTTTATCTCTATCGCGCTCTTCAAGGATAAAGAACTACTCTCGTCCTCATCTATTTTACCTTTAATTCTCTGATGATCCCTCTCTAGCGTTAAAACGTTGAACTTCCGCTGACACGAAGGAAAACATTGAAATGATAAGCGATGCGGAGGCCTAATATCTCGAGGACCACGCCCTTCACGATGGAAAAAATAGTCCTACTTTAAGGATTTAATTTCCGTAATAATGTGTTCCATCGCCTACTCATGCAGTAGAGAAGTTCAACATTTCTCCAACTGGGAAATTGTGTAAAAACGTAAAATGGTATTAAAAGCGTAAATTTTACGTGTAAAACATAAAAGTTGGCAAGTCTGGACATGGTTACGAATGATGACACACACTTAAATGTTGATCTTTTAATCGAGAAATTAAAAAAAATAAAAAATAAAAAAAGGGGGATAATTTTTTTTTTTTTTTTTAATCAAAATATCGTTTTCTCACGAGAGTTTTTTTTCCTCTGTTTAATTTTCTTTCCTTTACTTCCAACATTGTTTTTACGTTTCCGCCCACTCCCCTTTTGAATTCTCGTGTTAACATCGTCAAAAATTTCTTTCCCAGTTTCTTGTAATCTTCGTTTGACAGATTCTTTGATGTTTGCTCCTTGAATGACATCGCCTACAACATTTTTTCCTACATCGTTGACCTTTGGAGCAAAATAAATTGCTGCACTTTTTACGAATGGCAAAGCAAATTTTCCTAGGGAACTGAAAAGGCTACCAAGTCCACTTCCACGTTGATGAAATCGTCCGTAAAATACAGATAAGTTGCCTCTGGCTTGGTTTATGTAATAAGCAGAATAAGGTTCACAGCAATCCGCCCTCATCTTTTCTTCGGTTTGAGATGAACTACGCACACCACGCGACCTGTGTCTGCGAATGGCACTCGCTCTCCCGTGTGCAATCATAAGTCCAATTCTAGCGTACAAAAAGAAGTTTTAATCACGGGTAAATAATACAAACGATGAAAGGATACAAACGTATTCTCATAGTCTTGACCTTCTATATTGACAATCCGCATCAATGGTGCTTTGACATCGCCGATAAATTGCAAAGCGATGAGGTCGCTGTATACGTATAAGCTGTCAACCGATTTCAGCAGGTAAGGTCGAACGATTTGACGAGCGATGAGCTTTAGAGGAAACCCTTTTTCACGTAAGAAATACGGAAAGTGTCTGTCTTCGAATCCAAATCTTTTAAGGATCGATTTTCCTAAAAACAATCGCACTTTATGATTAACGTCTAAGTGATTGTAAACAATAAACCTGTGATATCGTTCATCGTAAACCAAGCGTACAACCGCTTTAGCTAACTTTGGATCCTTAAAGCCGTCGGCGAACTCACTGAGCACTTTTTTAATGTCACCGTTAATGGCAAGGCTAAGATCATGTAAACTGTTGTAAGTATGAGCTCCACGAGTGCAATCGAGAGGAATGTCGAATTCTTTTGCTTTTATCGGAGGTTTATTGTACCCGTGAATCATTATACGAGCTTGATCGTCTTCACCATTGGGAAGCAAAGTAAATGCGGTGTCTGTAAATGAATTTGGAAAACTTATTTCTGTTACGTCTGCTTCATATTCTCTGTCCAGCTCGACTTGTTCGGGCAAATAAGTAGTATAGTTTTGAAGTGTATTATCAGGGAACACATTCATAGACGAGTTGCTGGGAAGTATTAAGTAAAGGCCTTCCATTGTCATTCAACTTTTTGTAGTTCTTGCGCGTAAAATGTACCGATGATGGGTTGATTTTGGAGATCGCGTACTGTATAGGTTGAAATCTTTTGATTTCGATAAACTGTATCGATAATGAAAATTTCCTCTGTCCACGAAGGCGTGTATCCCCTTTGAAAAGCTTCTTTCTTTACGGAAAGACGAACGCGATCACCCTGCTTAAATCATGATGTCGTATCGAGAGTTCTTTATACTTCGATGAATTTAATCCTCCCACTCTTCCTCACGCTATCACCGTACAGATTCTGAAAGACTAGACATTTATTTGTTTCCATTCATGCTTCCATCGGCGTCATTTTAATAGATCTGTGATAACTGATTGTAGGCATTGACTAAATCAGGCAGAACATGTAAATAAGTTTTTGTATTATTTGCATGCAAGTAACGATGTAAACTGTCTCGCAAAGTACGATGGAATCGCTCGCTGATGCACGCTTTTGTTTGTTCGTTTTTAACAGAATAGTGTTCGACATTGTACTTTTTAAAAACTTTTCTACGTTGGCATTATAAAATTTCGTACAGCTGTCAGTCCATATTTTTGTTGGCTTTTCAAAAGATAAAACGACGTCGAAGGCAGCAGCGACCGTCCTTCCCATCTTGTTTTGTAAAGAAAAAATTACAGCTAGTTTTGGCATCACATCCACTATAGTTAACAAAAAACTAACATTGTCATTGTACCTTGATAGATTAGACACATCTAATAAATCAGCTGACCATATCTCGTCGACGCTGTATACAATCACGCGATTTCGTGGGAATTTTCTCTTTGCGTCTTTATGAAGTGTGTAAGTGTCCTTCGTAGATAACCATTTTTTAATTTCATTTAATGTGAAACTCTTGTGCGAAGCGACTGCCGCCCTGTATAAACGTTTAGCACTTCCGTAACTGCCGGGTGATGAAGGGGAAAAATAAATTTGTTCTAAAATATTATTTCTTCTTGAAGACATCCCACTTGAATCGATAAGGCAGATTGGATTTTCTTCGTACACTCCTTTTCTCGATTTTGTCAGGATCGATAAATGCGTTAATTTCTGTCCATCCCTGTTCGCTCTCGTAAATTGTCTTTTCAGGGTCTTTGCTAACCACGCCCATGAGCAGTCGATCTATTTTCGAACCTGGCACGGGTCGACCGTCATAAATCAAATGTCTATCTTTATCCCATGCCAATCGAGTGGAATTTTAGACTTTTTTAACTGGCGACTTATATTTTAGAGGGACACGGTTTAATATTTCTTCGACCTCCGTTTGTCGAGGAAGAGAAGATGCGACATCAGCATCGGAAATAGGAAAATGAGAATGATGTGGTACGAGATTTGTGAATGAAGGCGATTGATGCAATACGGTCTCGAACCACGATGCAGGCACTGAAAGATTGAAGTATTCTTTGCTTGGACCACACTCGAAAGAAGTCACCTTGGATGAAACGAATGAAGACAGAAGGATTTCTTTTTTAATATCACTGTCAGCTGGTGGTGGTGGCGGAGACAGATGGATCAACATCATCGTCTTCCAAAGGGTCTTTCTCTTCTTGAAAAAATTCATTTCTTAATTTTTTATAATAATTTAAATACCTTTGCAAGGTGAGATTATAGAGTTTAACTTTGGTTCTATCGTCCAGATCATTCCTCTCTACAATAATTTTCATTTCATTGTCTAATGCAGACAACGGCTTTTCGAGCAGATGATTAAGGGTTTGAGGTACGAGGACTATTTTTTTGTACATTATTTTCGCGTGAACAGTCCGCCTAATAAGCCTATTAACGGAGGAAGGGGAGCTGTGAAAAATCCACCACCTTTTTGGTTAATGATGTTAGTTTTTCTTTTGTGAGAATACTTTTTTGACACCAAAGACTTCACGACGTGTCGATACGGCTTCAGTTTGTGCATTTGCGCGCTCGTTAACGAAATTCGTCCGTTTAATACATGGAGACAACATTCGGAAAGGACATTTAAAATATCAGGGCATAAGAGGAGTGATTTTTTAATGTGGTTTTTATACTTTTACCGGCTAACAGTTGTAAAATGGGAAAATAAGCTTTCACTTTTTTTGACTCCCCCCCTCCTTTTCAGTCTCTTTTCAAATAAACGTGGGTGTGTGGGTGTCAAAAATAGTGCTTCTGAACTTTAAACGTTCGTCAGCGTTAGGCCTTAGATCCAGGAGCAAATGGGAGAAAGGTTTACGAGTGCAATCTTTATATATATTTAATAAATATTGAGCACCCACCCCAATTTGATTACACAAAATTTTTAGATGATTGACGTCACGACACACACTCATAATGAAGATTTGACAGTTCAAACTGACTGTGCGCAAATTTTTTTCGAACAGATTACGACACAATAAAACTTGCATTAAATTTTTATGATGACCATCTTTGATCACAATATTCCATCACAATATTCATTAAATCTTTAGAGTTTATATTGTGAACTACGTCATCCAGAATTACCAATGTCAAAAGTTGGAGAGTGTCATAAATTTCGATATTGAAATTTCTGATAAACGTGATAGGAATTGGAGAATCACGTTGGAGACGATCATAAGCTGGTTGATCTTCAGAGTAAATAAAGACGCAATGCTTCGGTGCAGGATTACGCAGATCCATCGATGGCATTATGAACTTCTCAGTAAATGATGTCTTGCTGGAGTTTGTAGCTCCGCAGATTAAAAAATTAGATGGAAACCAACTGAATCTGCACGCTCAAAACTTTCGTATATAACGAGTGTATGTCGTTTATTAGAAAATAAAGAATAAAAAGATCTTTTTTTTTTAATGTTTATATTATCATTTTCAGAATATACATGATTATATATTTTTCCCACAAAAATATTATGAAAAAAAATAATAAAAAGGTTAAAATTTCATTATTTAAAATTATCCTCTTACAGTTTTTTTTAAGACTTGAGGTACTTACAGACACGTAATTAAAAATCATTTATGAACAAATTTGTGTAACCTTTTTAATTGTTATTCAGTTCTTCTATTTTGTCACTAACGAATTGAATAGAGTCCAAAATGACGCGAAATTGCGAGTCATCCAATAAAATGCTCTTTGATCCGTCGGATTTCTCCAGCTTAATCATCATGATCCCATTTTCATCAACTGAAAACACAATTAGTTTGCTACTTTCATACAAATAGCACGGATTCGTTTCCATCTCAAATTGATGTAAAATGGATTCTAGTCGTGCTGAAAATGCTTTCCATTCGTTCAGTGACAAAGCAATGCCGGACTGCATTGGTACATATTTACATGCTGAGAGCTCATATTGTCGTACGTGAATTAAGGTATGCTGGTTAAATCGATTGACAACCAAAAATACTTCGTCTCCCATCGATATCGAGTTCTCGGGCATTGATGGCAAAGATTCACATGAAAAATATGCTTGCAAAGTCATTATTTTTTTTTCTCGTGTGAATAGATCTAAAAAAGAATATGTAAAAAAAGGAAGAGAAAAAAAAAATGCAATCTTCCTTTTTTTCTGTCTTTCTCTCATAAAATTCTCAAAAACTATTTTTTTTAAAAATTATATAAAAAAGTTAAATAATAAAATAAAAAATATAAAAACTTACCAGAAAAACTGGTAAAGTGTGTTGATGATTTCTTTTCTTTGATCAAAAGCTGCAGACTGAAAAACGTTATTTCTCACAAGTATATATATACTTAAAAATTAAAAAAAAAATTACCGTAAATCCTCTACTATAATGCGAATTTTTTTGGCCTAAAAGAGCACCTAAATTTGCTGGGTCTTATTATACAAGAGGATAAATATTAGCCTTCCAAAGACGACTGCTGCCGGAGGATATTTTGTCCGGAGGGGATTTTATCCTGATGAAATTACCATATAATATACATTAATTATACTGCTTATACAGTGTCCAGTTCATTATACTGTGACGGAATGTTTTTCTCTTCTTTTATTACCTAATAGTATATCGT
>JAHWFO010013885.1:67240-99237 GCA_023313115.1 Rhysida immarginata
TTTTTGTTACCGGAACTGAAATTGGATTGGAGACCGGTCATGCGCACAAGGCGCTAGCGCCTGCTGCTGTAAGTTATAAGCATTGAACCGATCTGTCCGCCGCAAAGTAGTTTTCCGTTATAATTTTACGATATATATAACATACCGGAAAACTCGCTACCGCAAACTCGCTAATAGCATGTCAGCATGTTAACATACTGCCCTGATTTAAAAAAAAAAAAAAAAAAAGTGTCCTTAAGATTAATTTAAATGATAAGCCAGTAAATGCGACTTCTTAAATTGTTTAATAATATTACTGTATTCCTTTCATTTAAGGTTTCAAAACTTACCTGAAGATTCTAGGTGATGCAGGTGTTGGTGGATAGGCTCCTGGCTGTTTGCTGTCATAGTATATTATCATCCATGTAAATGTTGTAATACAAACACCAAAGAGAGATGAGACAACAAAAGCTCTTGCCAATCCTAGACACACAGATAAAAAATTGATAAATAAACCAAGTAAAGAGTTACTGAACAAATGCACACCTCAAATGTAAAACCCATGGAAAAAGACCAGGAATGATTTAATGCATTTAATTTTTTAAGCCAGATGCCTCTCATGAAAGCTATTGGCTACATACCATTGGGAATTAAGCAATATCCTAAAGGAGGAGGTATTGTTCGAATTTGTGGATTTACTTTCACATTATTGAATGCAGCATGTTGAATATGGGATTCTGTGGTTAAATATATTTATCTTAATTTAAATTCTTGAAATTTTTAATCTGTCATGATTAGGAAATACAGTGAAACCTCTATTCTCGACCACCTCTTTAACACGACCCCCTCTTAACTCGACCACTTTTCCTTGGCACGGAATTAATGTCTCATAGATATAATGCATTTTTTCCCTCTTTAAGCCGACCACCTCTTTACTCGACCAACGACCACCCATTTCAGGCACCAACCATCAATATATCCTCTTTAAACCGACCAGTAGACATGGCAAAATCGAGTCAAGATTGCCATGTTTACTGGTCAGTTTAAAGAGGGAACATCAATGATTGGTGCCTGAAATGGGTGGTCGTTGGTCTTGGGATTGAAGCGTTAATAATGCCACTTCCTCTGATTTAAAGAGTATGCTCATTTTTTGAAGGAGGAGTAGGAAACTGAGCATTGTTCAATCTGTTTCTTTGCTTTGTGTATTAGTGGTATTCACTCACACCGCTGCTTTATCTTACAGTTAGGAAGAGCTCAACACGTGATTGCATTTGAGAATGCACGTGTTGGGCTCACTTTACATCACTTTCACTCTTCACATCACATTTCAATTTCTTGCCTGCTGTTGTCACCATGTCATAAAGAAAACTGTGTTTTTTATCGCTACAAGACCAAGTCAAAACTTACTGCATTTGTTTGAAGAGGTGAAAAAAGAATATCAACAATTTACAGTACGTAAAATGTTGAGCAGAAAAAAATAAACTTCAATGTTGCAGTTTTTCAACAAAGAATAGGGGAAATTTTTGGTCCAATAATTGAGATCACTTTTATTGCTATGTAATACATGTATTAGGTATTAATATTTTGTGGCTATTGTTTATTTTGAATAGCCACATTACTGCATAAAGTTATGAAAATTTCATTCAAATTCATTAATAAAACTTTAGTCCATTATGCAAATCACTAAAATAATAAATGAAACCAAAAGAGTAAGCTTTGTATATCATAAGATTATATCCTTATAATGTTAAACAATTGAGACAATGAAACTTTATAAATTACGCTTACCCCCCCCCCCCCAATTCTTTAAGAAGATTACCTCTCCAAACGACCACTATTACGTGGAACCATTGCTGGTCGGCTTAAAGAGGTTTCACTGTACCCACAGGGATTAGGAAAATCAAACAAAGTTATTTGCACGGAAATATCCTCGAGCCAGTCAGGTGGAGAATTGAGGGTTACTGGTCTCTATGACGATATGACGAAAAGTAACGAAATATTCATCTACTAAGTGACATCACTAGATTAGCTCTGTAAAAATACTCGGGAGTTTCGCTTCCTGGTCTTTTTCTTCCATGATAAAATCTTTATAAAACATTTGTACCATAATATTTAACAACAATAACAACAACAACAAAAGATAATACTATTCCACAAAAGGAATTTATAAAATAAACTCTCTCATACATTTCAGAGCTCTCTCTCCATCAGTGAGAAACAAAGTCACAAATGTTGTTTCTCACTGATGAAGGAGGCAGACAGCTCCAAAATGTACAAGAGTTTATTTTATAAAATCTTTTTATGGAATAGCGGTTTTTTATTTTCTTTGGTTATCTTCTGGCCATCTAAGAGCAATTCGTGTAAAAAGGCTTAGGTCAATTTGCTTTAGTTTTTTTTAAAAAAATTTAGGTCAAAGGTCATGATGCTGCTAAAATACCTAGACTGCATTAATTATACTTAAAGCAGTGCCATAACTGTTCAGATCCTTGCCTGCAAAACTGAACAGTGTGAGTTAAAAGGATAACAAAATTTATTATCCTTTATTTAAAAAGAAAGTTCAATGTGTAAATAATCACTTAGCATAAATAACAAAATTTCAAGTTTTTTATTCGCACTTGAAATATATAAAATAATGAAAATTACAAAGGTCAAAGTCACCACCTGTGCTATAGTACAAGTAGAGGAAGCGACGTAACCATTAGAGAATGGGATCTATTGTAAACATTTTTAGTATAATATGCACATGCTATTTATGGTGGCATCACTATTTTGAACCGCTATTTCAAAATAGATATTTCATTAGGGCATGACACATGTATTCAGCTTTACTATTTTGAACCACTACGATGCGATCATTCTTGGCGTAAGCTAAATCACCTCACCAGTTGGGAAACGTATGATGCCAAAATCTGCTGCTGCTGTATACCGATAAGTTTAATTACTGAACGTGCTCATTAAAAAATAAAAACAAACTAGACTAAATGTTATATTCTTCTGATAATACATGTACAAACTCCTTTGGCAAATAGGAATCATCGTAAAAAGAGTTCAGCGATGCCGACAGCTGGAAAAACAATTTGCTGCCGGTTGTGGCGGAGATAGTGGAAGAAAAATCCTGATATTTCTCTCCACCTCACGGAGCATGCAACATTCAACAAGCATCGTTTTAATGGTGGTGCTTTTGAAGTTACGTATTAAAGAGTTGTACGAGAACGTGGGAAATTTGATAGCTTAGTAAACAAGTTAGTAGCCAAACTTCTTCAAAATTAACTTTGACAGACGCATTTTCTACCATGCCGGTAAGGAAAGCAGTCTGTCACCGTGACCAATGAGAAAGAAGCCATCTCTCTGGTGGTAATACTGAAGCCAAATTCTTTGGAACGAGCCTTTAAAAAATATAAGTTTTTCTCTGTATGAGCTTATTAATATAAGTCTGTCTTAAGGCAGTTTTCTCATTTAGCAATTTTTTTAGCATTGGTTAGGAGTCTACGATTTTTGGGTTTATTTTTGGAAAACTCATTTGTTTTCCAATTAGTGACTTTCATGCATATGCTTCTCTTAAGCATCTATCAGCTCTCTGTCACGATTTTTCAAGATCTGGCATAGTTAGATTTTTTACGCGTCTTTTCAGATTTAGCCAATCAGATGCAATCTATTTCGCTATGTATTCTGGATAATGATCTTTGCAGATTCAGATGGACAATCATGACTACTTAGCTGGTGTTCGCCGACATGAGTAATTGTGACTTTTCCTTCGTGAGTTTATTAATAAACAGGTTTTAAAATTTTGATGAATCGTTTATTTACTAAGTACAGTAGAACCGCGATTTTACAAATCTCATGGGACCAATAACATTTATTTGTAAAATCCGAACTTCATAAAACACAGACCATAAAATTTAGGAAAATAATGATTTAATTGCACAATAAATAACTTTTGCAGTTTTTTTTTAGATAAATTAATAATTTTAAAACTCAAATAAAAGTCAATTTGATTTTTGAAAATAGTTTAAAATTGTTTGTTGCAAATTTGCACCTGTATTTAGTTTCTTCTCAATATGATTTGATATTTCAAAAACACTTTCAAAAATTTTAACTGGGGGACTTTTCATAAAGTGTAAATGTTTTCGCAGCATATTTAAAGAGTTTTTAATGTCCGATGATGTTGTCATGGGTTCCTCTTTGGCTTCTTTGTCGTCATTATCATCAATCTCGTCTTCGACGCTGCCATCTTTGATTAAATCACAGACGAATCATAGACGAAGTTACCACTACTAGGGCAAAGTAGATAAAAGGATGGGCAGTGACATTGACCGGAAGTCTGCCATTTTTGACGCCACTGTGAATCAGGAAAAGTGTACAATTAATTTCCATTTCGACTGTGATTATTGCAATTTGGTGCACAACAACCAGTCAAATATGTGTTTAGTTGAATATATGAGGAAAAACAAATAAAATTATTGTGTATTTTGAATTGTAACGCATTCCTGATTCACAGTGGGATCAAACAGTGGAAATACGTTACAACTCAATACACAATCATTTTGTTTTTCCTCATATTTTCAACTAAACACATTTGACTGGTTGTTGTTCATCAAATTGCAGTAATCACAGTCGAAATGGATAAAAATTGCACGCTTTTCCTGATTCACAGTGGGATCAAAAATGGCGGACTTCCGGTCGATGTCACTGCCCATCCTTTTATCTACTTTGCCCTAACCACTACCAACAAACTCAGATAATTTATTATTGAATAAATTCAACCTAATTTTTTAATTTTTCCCATGCTTCAAATTCTTCAAAATCAATATCACTAATGTTTGCTTGGCTTTCGCAATCAGCTGGCTCAACAACACTACTTTCGACATTTCTGATATCGAAAGTGAAACCAGCTTATGAATCGATATTTTTATATCAAAACTGTCTCATAACGCAGCATAAGCACGTACTTATGTAAGCAAAATGATTCATTTGCTACATGACCAATTAGAGATAGGTATTATTTGCTTAACAAAAAAACTTTTGATAGGTATTATTGGTTTAATTAATGAAAATTTTACTATTAATAACTGTTAAAGACAAAATAAATAACTCTTTAACCACAACAAAAATTAAGTAAAAAGAAAAATACAACCTAATCCTAGAAGCGCTTTTCGAGGGCGAAGCTCTCATCATTCAGCAGGTGGAAAAGAAGGGAGTAACACACCAGATAATACTGAGTGTGAAAAAGAACAAGACTGATATTTATAGTCTGACAGCACCAATGAGAGAAAAAGTGATAAACCTGTCCGCTATGGCGAAACACTCGTTGGATACGGGACCTAGAATATCGTTCAACGATCTTGTACTTGTTAAAGCAATAAAAAATAATCGCCTTCTGGATGCCTTTGAAAGTTTAGAAATCTCATCAGCCAACAGCAAAAATTTACAAAACTCCGACAAGGGACCCATTGGAGATTCTCAACTGATTAACTATTGGTCCAAACGGACCAATCACTGATCTAGCCCCCTTAGTGGGGTTTATCACTTTTTCTGTCATTGGTGCTGTCAGACTATAAATATCGGTCTTGTTCTTTTTCACACTCAGTATCATCTGGTGCGTTACTCCCTTCTTTTCCACCTGCTGAATGATGAGAGCTTCGCCCTCAAAAAGCGCTTCTAGGATTAGGTTGTATTTTTCTTTTTATTTAATTTTTGTTGTGGTTAAAGAGTTGTTATTTATTTTGTCTTTATTTATCATATTGTGACATCGTCACCATTATATAATAATGGATTTTGTATTTGGTTTATTTTTTTTGTTCCTTTTGAGTGTCTTATAGTGAACTGATGTGCAAATAGGCAGTGTTGGTGAAATAGGCCACTAGGGGGTTGCTTAGCCTATCTGGAAATGTAGTGACCTTAGATCGGGAGTGAAGAGAAAGAGCACTTCCTGTCTGGGGCAGGCTGGGAGAAGAGAGAGAGAGAGAAGGTGGTTGGACTGGGAGCGCAAGCGGGATTTGCGTGATTGTTTTTTTGTTTTCTCGGCCTTTTCTTCGATATCAACGACAACATGCAGCGCCTGAAATTGGATAATTAGTCCTGGTCATGATTTGGTTGGACTGAAAGGAAACGCCAGTGTGAATGCAAGTTCGAGAGACCGCCATTCAAATACCGAAAACATCGCCATAGATTCAAGCTACGAGGAAGTATGTGTCACTCCCGGCTGTAAGTACCCCTTAGACATAATTGATTACCTAGCCTGTTTGCCGTAACCTAAACACTGTCTGCTTATTGCCATTTGGGATTGGTTTGACTATAAAATGTTCAGCTTCAAAATGCGAGCGGTTTGATTACTGAGGTTTTAAACCTTGAGATAGTGAATTGTTAATGCTGGGTTGTTAGACCACGTGGGTTTCTAACAAAGGAGAAATTTGACTCTGCCTAAAAGTTTTACCTTATCTTAAAATCATGTATTTGAATAAGTTATCCCCTTTTGTTGAATTTTGTCATAAATAAAGTTTCTTGTGTTTATACTTATATATAAAGGAAAATCTGCCTCCGTTACCTTCGATCTTAAGTTATATAAAAAATAAATATCCACAAAATATTTAATATACCACAATATCCACATTTTCTTCCCATTTGTATATTTATTTCTGGTTTCCCCAGGAGTTTATACTTATATCATTAATTACTGTTGATGGCTTCTTAAAAACCGTATTTTGTTTTAAAAATACTTCGTAAAAATGACAGTTTATTACAAAAAAATTACAAAATTGGGGTCGGGATTTCAGAATTACTTCATAAAATCCGGAATTTCGGAAAATCCGAGTTCGTATAATCGAGGTTCCACTGTAAAATGATACAGTAATAGATTCAAAGCAGAGTGGTCGATATCCTCTTTTCTATCGCCTTGACAGAATGACTATTGTTTGCAGGGACTCGAACAATCAGACCATAGTCTGGATAACACCTGAAAGTTGCTAAATGGAAAATGACTGCACCCGCATGCTAATCACAATGAGTCTTGCAGGTACAAAGTCGCTGCAGAGTATCAGACGCCTTAAATTGAAACGGCCTTTATGCTTTTAAAAATTGGTAAATCTTTCACTTACTAAAATAATAGAATAATTTTTAAATAGAAATGATCCTGAAATTCAAACCATAAATGCGAAGAGGCTAGGAGAAAATTACAAAACATCTGAATAGGGGTGATAGTTTTTCAATTAAATTTTAATTAAATAATTGTTATTTATATTTGTTTGTTTATATTTTTCATTATTTATTAATAAAAATTGCTTAAGCTATCTCTTGCGCAAAGCTAACTAGGAAAAGCTATCACCCCTATTTCTGGAATAAACCAACCCGATCTGGATGTCTAGAAAGTTCCACTCAACTATGCAGGGTTTGTCCGAGAAATAATGTCAGTGATTTTTAATGTGAAGTGAATATACATCCCAGCACGCTTGGAGCGGTGGGGATCGGTGGAAGGAGGAGTCATGTGGTCGCTCATTCGTCTCTGACCATCCAGAGAGTAAGGGCCGGCATTATCGTGAACCTTGTTTTCGTCTCCTGTGCAAGCCGCGATGCAGCACTCGATTGAGCAAAGGATTACCATCAAGTTTTGTTTGAAACTCGCCAAGGTGATGAGACTGATTATGACCCCAAAACAAAAAAGGCAAAATGGTGAGTGACACACCTTGGCATCCCCTCGCCCCAAGGCGGCTAGAATGAGTAAGTCAAAGATCAAGACAATGCTCATTGTGTTTTTTGATGTCAAGGGGCTTGTCCAACATGAGTTTGTACCACATGGTGTAACTGTCAATGCCAAACATGACGTGGAAGAGACTCAATAAGAAGGGTTCATCGCATCCGACCCGATATTGCAGACGATTGAAAACTTCACCATGACACACGCCGGCCCACACTGCCTTCTTCGTGACCCGTTTCCTGGCCGAATCAAAGATGCCAACGGTTCCCCAGCCGCCCTACATCCTGACGTGATATGAGAAAAGGGAAAAAACAGCGCTTGAGTATCAGATGCCTGAGCGGCATCAGTAACTCTGAAAAAGGGAGGGGGGGGGGGGGGCAAATGGCTCCCTCAGTCGATTGTCCATACTCTCCATATCTAGTGCTCTATCAATGCAGGATTGGCCTGGGATATAAACAGGGGAGCAGGATTTTCAAATGGCATTCAGAACTGAGCTCTCATTAAGATCGGACTTCAAGAACGACTCCCTCCATGACAAGCTAGGTGACAAGGATCCCCAGGACATGCTAGGCTTATTCTTTATCTGTTAGCTCCGTAATTTTGAGGCACTATTTCATGATATACCTTAGATAAAATTTTAACCGATTTGTTATAGAATTTTAATTTATAATGTTAGGAAGCAAATTTAAAATCTATGTACATGACTCCAGGGGTGGAGCGGGGGGCAACTTTGAAATCTTAAATGGGAAGCCACATTTTTATTGCAGATTCAGATTCTACGTGTAAAACTGTATTCAGTACCATAAAAATTTCCACCCCCCACCCACCCCCCGGGGGGTATAATTAAGAGGAAATCAATTTTTTCAATGAAAATATTTAAAACAATTAAAAATAATTAACATACTCAATACAGTATTTTAATGCAATATTGTAACATTGTTTAATTCTTGATGGATGGTTTTGTTATCATGGAAAATAAGATTTGTGAAAAAAAATCTAAATGATAGTACGTATTTTCATTTTACAAAATGCAAATATCATCGTTTAAATTAACATAATAAAATCCTTCAAATTACTCTTTCTTATTCTTTCCGCTTGTAAACAAATTCTTTTCTTTATTAATAAATACGTAAACAAAAATTGGACTATTTTTGTTGTGATTTTTTGTGCTTCATCCATTTGGTAGGTACTTTTTAAATGACACATTAGTTCAACTGTTTAAGTTGATTCAAGCAGATGAACCTTCATCTGTAAAGAAAAATTTGACTTGAAAAAGTGTCTTTTCTTTCAGAATGGCTCATCTTAATGAACAAGAAAGAATATCATTACTGATGATGGAATTAATATTGGTAAAATTTTTAATATATTAAATATTTCGTTTGATGCTAGTGATGAAATATATGAAAATAAAATCAACATACCCCCTAGAAAAATCAAAATTAGAATGTAACCAAATCAAAAATATTCTTTTAAAAAGGTCATACTTGGAAGCAAGAGATATTTTCAATGATACTTTTCGAATTGGAATGGATCCTATCTCCAAATCGACTCTGCAGATTATTGGTCTCTCCGAGGCTGGATGGTCAACCAGACTGATTGCTGTCCATGTGTCATAGGACGCACAGACGGTAGGCCGATGCTGGAGGCAATGGCAAGAGGAAGGCACACATGCAAGAAGACCACGCTCTAGGGCACTGAGAAGCACGTCAGCTCGTACCGATAGGTGGATACTGCGAACGGCGCTAGCGGACAGAACCATCACTCTGAGGCAACTGCGTGACAACATCACTATTCCCGGTACTGCTCCAGTGTTAATAGCGACAACAGCAAACAGATTACATGCCGCGACAATGTCTGCCAGGCGTCCATTGTTGTGTCTTCCTTTGACACCTGAGCACCGCATGATACGACTGCAATGGTGTAGTGAATGAGTTGGCTGGCGAATGGAATGGCACCCGGTGGTCTTCAGCGACAAATCCCGCTTTTGTTTGGACACAGACGATAGACACGGATGGGTGTGGTGCAGACCATTGGAAAGTGCCAATGAACAATGCATCCAGCATCGCCATCGTAGACCAACACCCAGCAAGATACATCACAGAGATTCTGCAGCCCGTATTACTGCCCTTTCTGGACACCATACCCAGCGCAGTCTTTCAGCAGGATAATGCCAGACCGCACACGGCAAACATGAGCATGGCATGTCTGCATGATGGCAACTGCCTGCCATGGCCCGCGAGGTCCCCAGACCTATCGCCAATTGATCAATTGGGACATGGTAGGATGTCATTTACTGACAAAGATTCACCAGGCCTGGGCAGATGTGCCCCAAGATGACATTCGCCACATGTATGATTACCTACACCTGCGACTGGAACAATGCATCGTCGCTAGAGGTGGTGCTACAAGCTACTGGTGCAGTTTTCCGTTGGGACACCCTGTACAAATGAGTGCATGTCTTGGCTCCATAATGTAATAAAGGTGTGTTCAGATGTATCTCTTGCTGTACACCTACTTTTGGCTCATTCGGTTAACTCCTTGTGGGTGGGGCAATTTCATTGCAAAGCAGTGTAATACCCACTTTCACCCAATCACATTAACGGGAACCTTAGGTTGTACAAGTGTCCATGTATTGTGTTGATACAGACTATTCAACTCTTTCGTTGCATTTTCTCATCGTTCTGATTCAGGGCTGTTTAATGCCTCCTCCAGTTATCTGACTAACAGAACCGCCTTGCATTAGCAGTAATTGGTCATCATCGGAATCATCTTCACAGAAATAATAAGATTTGTTCTTCAGTCTCTCAGACCGTCTCAGACAAGTGCTAGATGCCGCATGAATTTGTGTATTAGGTGCAAGCTCCAGTTCTAAAGATCGCACATGTGATGATTCTTCATGTTCTTCGCTGATTCCATTTTGTGTGCCTTTTTGCATATGCATTTCACCAGTGCATTATACTTCAGGCTGAGGGTGATCATGATCGTCATCATAGCCTTCCTCAAAACTCGGCAGAATCACTTCATAATCTCTGGAGACATTCGCTTGAGAGTGAAAGCAGTTTCATCAAATCTGACATCTCTTGAAAATAACAAGGTTTTATCGGCCAAATTCATTAGTTAAGATTTTCTTCCGTTGCTATATCCCAGTAGCAGTGATGGCTACAGAAATAAAGGGCAGCATGGCACACTCAAAGGCAATGGGGCACTGAACACCTGAAAGGGGCTCTGAATGCAGCTAAATTCTTACTTTAAAGTTAATAAAAATACATGCATTTCAGTGACTTACATTTATATTTTTAAGGCATAATGCTAACTTCGGAATCTGTATGCGATTAGGGCACGTTAAGGCTTTCTAATTTCTTATAGGCTAATCTCTTCCTTACTTTGTGATGCCACAAAAAGACGTCAATAGGATAAAATTTATGGACTATTTTTGGAAGATAAAATTGCGAATAATGATTGCATTAAGATTTTTAAACTTTATACCTTATACATTTGATCTGTATTATCTTTCATCATTTTATTAATGCTAATTTAAACATGAAAGCTTATTGAGGAATACTTCTCGCAGATGAAGTGGTTTGCTTTGACAGTAAAGCGACCACAGGAAACCACTGCACATGAATGCAAAAGGCTTGACTTGTCAGCACGGAGGATAAAAAAAAAGCATACGGAGTAACGCGATGAACAGTTCGTCACGAAAATATTAACTAACTAAAGTGATGCAGTTAGTTAATATTTTAAATGAATGTACTTGGTAGTTTAATTAAAATGTTTAGGCTTTAAATCACTCACACCACGATAATAAGCTCCAATGAACACTTAAGCCGCACATTGTTGGCATTTATTGGATTCAGTTTCTTGTGTTTGTGCAGCGCCGAAGGGGAGCGTGAGTGGGCCGAAGGGCAGCGTGGCTGGGCCGAAGGGCAGCGTGGCTGGGTCGAGAGGCAGCGTGGCGGGGCAAGAGGCAGCGTGGCGAGGCAAGGGGCAGCATGGCGCTGCGCCACGCTGATTTGGCCTAGCGGCATCACTGAGTAGTATGACTTCCACGGATCTGTCTGCCCAATACTGGATAACTTTAATCTTTGCCCAACCTTTGCAACTAATGACGCAAAGATGTCGAAGACTATGCTCTCCACCAGTCCAAAATTGTTCTGGTGTCTTTCCATTCAGAGTTCTACTTGGACAGCGATTTCTTATATATACGGCTGTATATGCCATTTCACCCCAAAAAGAGCTATCCTAATTGCTTCAGAACGACTCAGATAACGTTATTAATGGTTCTATTTGCACGCTCAACCACACCATTCTGCAGAGGTGTGTATACGCATGTCCTCTCATTCTTAACTCGTTTGGGACTGTAAATGCCAGACGGCACTTTTAAACGTTTTTATAATAAAGTCAGAAATAAAATTTTTTATCTTTTTAATTATTAGGTCTAAGGAAACAAAACCTGCTGTATTCTATACAGTAAACCTTTCTCTATAAAATTACAATACAATTAGCTTAGAGAATTAATTAATGTATTTATAATAATTTATTTAAATTGAAGATGTGCGAAAGTTAGAAACCTAACGTCGATCTCATATAGCCATTATCTGCTTTTTCATTTTAAATTATATGTTCATTCTACAGATTCAGAACCTGCATTTTATGAAATTATGTAGCTTCCTTATTAGTTCCATACAAGTTTTACTACACAAAAATGTATAAAAAATATTTTATCCTACCTTCAGTTCACGCTTGTAATTTTATTGTCACTCTATGCCAAGTTGAACTTTCCCGCCTTATTGCGAGTCTGTTATAGCAGATAGGTATAGAAAACTTTTTTATATTTTAATCCTGAGATCTTGTTCTTTATTATAAGTATAATTATAATTCATAAAATGAATTTAGAAAATAGAAATAAAGTAAAATGTAGGCGGATTCACAACAATAAGTTGTTACTGCTGCCATGACGACGTCATTTCAGAATGCATTCCGGGGGGGCGCCCCCCCCCTCCTCCTCTACAGGGCCGCTCTCGAAGGTTGGAATGTAATTTCGTTTATCAGTTTATTGTTTACTTTAGAAAGAATTGTTCATGTCACGTTAAGATTTATATTTTGGATGTGTAAATACTAGTAAATGGACTAGTATATATGCATTCGGAATGTTTATATTATAGTTAGAAATTTTTGGTTAACGTTTCATTATTTTGCATGAATAATAAAACATTAATTGAACCAAAAAGTTGTTTTTTCGTTTATGCACCAAATTGTAATAAATGCTTTTAATTTTAAATTAAAATATATTGTAAAATTATATTTACAATATCCAAAATAATTGTAAATTTATTTAAAATTCGCACATAAATTCATTTTCAATCAGCTTCATTTGAAAATGTAAACAGTATTCATTTGTTTCTATATGAATTTTCATAGAAAGAAAAATAACTCCGAAAACACTATTCCACATAATAAATTTTAATGACTCAGAAGTACATTTCGGAAACTAAGTTTCCATCATCAGACTCACTGATTATGGAAACTTCGTTTCCGAAATGTACAGTCGGCAGCAAAAGTAGCTAGCCACCTTGCAGGAAAACATCCGCGTGGGGAACGCTAATACAATTCCCATCACCCCTGTGCTGTCTACCGAAGTGCATTAACCCAAAAGAAAACTTTTAATGATCGGTGGAAATAGCAGCAACCCATAAGCAAAGAGTGCTTAACTTTTCACGATTTTAATATATTCAGTACAATTTCGGAATTCAACAGAATAAAAAAAGCCGAATACAAAAGAGGATTAGAAATCTATTACTATTTTTCAATTAATGTATTTTTATTTTTTTTTAAATTTAACAAATCACTAAAATTAATTCAGTCAAATTCAATCAAATTAATTCAATTAAAATTTTAATTGAATGAACTTAATTAAGTATAACACTTTTAATTAGCTTACTTAAACTGCAATAGTAATTGTCAAAACTTATGTATTATTGATGAAATTTTTTTCCGCATTACCACTTAATAATCCATTACATCTTGTATGGATACAGTGTTCATTTTAGAAAAACAAAATTGACTTTTATTTTTGAATGGTGAACAGTTACGAGCTATACACTACACTAAGCGCCAAAGTTCATATAAATAGAAGATTCCAACCTAAGAAAAGATCCATTGTGAGTGGATTAATACTTTATCCATTCACCTCCTACTTCCACGACTTTCCTAAGTCGTTCAGGCATTGACAAAGCTAGGTTTTCACAATTTCTGGTGAATGACGAAGACTTTCCCACAAGCGCTGTGCTTGATCAAAATCAGTCACTTTGTTCCGACCACGAGGATTGTCCCACTCCCAGTGATGAACCATTATCCCCCATAAATTTTCAATAGGGTTTAAGTCTGCTGCTTTTGCAGAAGTAAACGAATCTGTGGGTGTTCAGCAAACCAGTGTTTTACTTTGCGACTTGTGTGGATTGGACTGTTGTCTTGAACCATAATAATTTCTTCTTCAGGCGAAAACACAGAATGGACAGTTGGTAGCAATACGTTTTCTAGAATGTCTATGTAGACGTCAGCAGTGAAACGGTTCTCAATCAGCACCAGTTCTCCTGGACCAGCTGCACTCATCCAACCCCACACATAGGCAGTCGCGTGTCCGCTACGTGCAATTTTTGCTATATTGGAAGGCTTATAACGTTCGCCACGACGTCTGTAGCAGTGCAACTGTCCATGGCAATCAGAACAGTTTGCCATGAAGATTACCGTTTTCCATTCGTGAAGATTACCGTTTTCCATTCTTCTGCGTTCATTGGCAAATGTTCCAACGCAAATCCAAGACTGGTTTCTCGGTGTTGCTGCGTTATCATTTCCTTTACAGCTGGAAGATGATGATGAAGCCCATTTTCTCTCAAACGTCGACGAATGGTATCAGTGCTTGTCGCAATTGCCAACGATTCTCTTATTTGAACAGCATTGTTTAGTGGCTGTGCCAACGATTCATTAGCTATCGCCTCATCCTCAGCAGCAGTAGTAGTCCTTGGTCTTCCACTCTTTGGGCGCTTAGATAAGTCTCCTTCTTCCCATCTTTGAATCCACAAGGAAACAGTAGAGTGATGAAGTCCTGAGATAATAGATAACGAAAAACTCATACACATGTGCAATAATTCTGTGTAAAAACTGAAACGTCAAAGGCGATGTCCGCCGAATTATTTTTGTTTCTTTTTTGGTAATCTGGATTTTACGCTTAGAAATCTTGGATGCGGTTGTGAATGCTCATGCTGAATTTAAATTAGGCATATTTATACAACATAACGAAGGAACTTGAACGACAGCCGTTTATGAACAGGCGATTAAATAATTAAGTATCCACTAATGAATTTCATTTCTTTATGTTACAAAAGAATCTGTTACCAATTAATAGATATAAAAAAGAGTTATTGTTTCTGCTGGTTATATAAAACATCCAACTACTTAATAGTGGCGACTATCATAACATAAACATCTGAAATTACCTAAGTTTCTAGCAATTTGCCGCTTAGTAAAACCACCCGTGTTCCATAATGCTACAATGCTCCCTTTCATTTCTTGAGAAATCGGCCCATTAATTCTCTCCATTATAGAAAATATTGAAGAAATTGAATAAAAACCAACTTTTCACATCCAGGTTTAATCTTTGTATTCTAATTTCAACGATTAAATTAAGAGTGATTTTTTTTCTTTTGGGTTAACACACCGGTAGACAGCACGGGGGTGATGGGAATGCTGTTGAATGGCAATAGCAATCCCCACGCGGATGTTTCCCTGCAAGGTGGCTAGCTACTTTTGCTGCCGACTGTACATCTGAGTCATTAAAATTTATTATGTGGAATAGTGTTTTCGGAGTTATTTTTCTTTCTATAGTTGTGTCCACAGTTTTTGGCTTGATTCCATTGTATGAATTTTCATGTTTATAAACACATATCATTGAATTTTATAAAAAATACAAATTTTATAATAATAAATGAATATTTAATTTTATTTTAGCATATATGCAATTTACAAGCGCTATTTTTTTGTATAAAATGCCCATAAAATCATATTCTCAAGAGTTCTCTGGTGGATAGAGGCAGGACCTGGATTTTGATTGGTTGCAGTTAGATCTACGCGATTAGGTCAACTAGCATTAAATTACATCATGGCGCCAACTTCAAACCCCTGAAATCTCCACATAGTTATGAAAAAAAATTCATAACGTTGATAATAAATAAAATTTCTTAATTATTTTTTAATTCTCACACAGACAATGAAATACTTCACATTTTCGGCCTAACTTGCTAATTGGAAATAATTTAAGTTTTTCCCCCTAAAAATTCATTAAAACAAGATTAATTTTTCTTTACTCATATTTGTATTTTCAGAGTTATTTTTAAAAATAAATTATGCACATAACATAAAATATACTGTTTCATATAGTGGCCTAAACATCAATAAAAACCATGCAAAAAAAATTTGCCATAAATAGATATACTTTGCCTAGAAAAAATTTTTGAATAAATTAGCACAATTTTCCCGTTTTTGATCAAAATTTTCCCGTCCTAAAAGGGTTAATTCCTAACTTCAATAAGACACTAGTTAGTCACTGCAGAGTTGACAAACTCCTTTCCATTGTCTGTTCTTATTTTTTTAATCTTCATTCCGCTTTTCCTTTCCTCTACTGTAAAAAACTGTCGTAGCTTCAGCGACATATCAGCCTTTCTTTCTAGCAGTTAAATATCTTCCGACTATAGTCATCGACAATGCCCAGCAACCACGCATTTCCTCCAGCAGATAGGTTAAACGGACCCACCACATTTATGTAAAGCAGCTCCAGTATCTGATTAGTATTATTGTCATATCGCTTTCCAAATGAAACGGCCATGAACTTCCTGGACAAACAAATGCCCCATTTTCCTACTGGCTTATGTGACCCCTCGATCCTTACATTTATTTTTTTAGGATGTCAATATCTCCACGATTAAGATGTGCAAGGCGTCGATGCCACAAGTCATAATTACACGCACTTGATAGTGTTCAACGCAACGTTTTCTTCGTGAGCAACATATAAACCACTATCGTAATTCATTTTGAAACGAAACTTGCCTGAGATGTTCCATAATTTGGCAACATTACCAACAAATTCTATATGACATCCATTATTGACCAATTTACTCACTGACAAAATGTTCGCCTTAAGGTTGAGCACAGCATACACGTCCTTGAGATGAATCACATTGTTGCATAGTTTCAAGGTTAATTCACCTTTTGTGACATGTTCAGTTCATGATTAGAAGCAGTCTTCACAGTAGCTTGAACCGAAATGGAGTTAATCAATAGTGACTTTTTGTTTATGACATGGTGTGTGGCACCGGAATCTAGTATCCAAGTCCTGTGCTGAACTTCTTCCTTTGTTAATGGCACTGACATCCCAAGTACTGGAGTAGTTGCTTCAGGTAATGTAGCATTTTCCTTGACCTTGGCTAGACATTTACGACAATGTTTATAGATATGTCCTTTTTTCTTGCAATAACTGCACATAGGAACGTATCAGTTTTTTCTTTTAATGGTAACATCTGTTCTCCTTTTGCATTAGCTCTGGCAATCGCAAGTAGATTGTCCGTATTTATACTTTGTAAATTATACTCATAATTCCTGTGTTTTGCTTCTTCATGAAGCAATAATGAAGTCACCCGCTCGCAACTTATATCACCATTTGCTTCTATCGATGCATGCAGGCATTCATAACTTTTAGATAAAGGTACTAGTAACAGAACGCAGGTGTGGGATGGCCGTGGCCTGGTTGTCTCGTCGATTGGCTTGCCAATCGATGGAGTTCTGCAACTTCAGGCACGGCCAGCTGCTGGCTGGGTGACGGCCAGGGCTTGAGGGCCACTGCTGGCGAAACAGCTATTTGGGGCACGGCTGTCGGAGGATTTTAGTCTGACCCATTTGCCAAGTGACCATAGCTGGTTTTTCAGCAGTTGGTACAGCCACTGGTTTGTTTGTCCGCCAGCAGCTCTTCCAGCTCATTGCGCGTGCTGCAGTCGTGGATGCATCCACAGCACTGATAGGGAACACAAATATGAAAATGCATGGAGGGTAGGCAGGAAAAGCAGCATCTGGAGCCTGCCGTTAACTTGCACGTGGTTAAGCCCCCCCCCCCCCCCATCAGTGCTGTGGACGGATCTACGACTGCAGCACACGCAGTGAGCACTTTCAATAATGCAGGGGCATTTTCGTGAGAAGCGAACAGTACCAATTATTGTTTTCACTTCATTGATGTAAGACCTCATGCCTTTGCTTTCATCATACTTCATGTGATATAGTTTTCTGGAAACCCTACCTTATTGTAAGTGTCATCTAGTTTCTTCCAAGCCACGTGAGCTGATTCACTACTTGTAATTATTTGGAAGTTTTGTTCATCCAAAGAATTCACGAGTCTTCATAGAGCTCTTAAATCCTTCTTTATGTTGTGATGACCTCGGGCAGGCGCGACGTTGCACGTCACTTACCTGTAATACAATAAGGCCCTGCTCGAGGTTCGTACTTTATATATCCTAAATAAGTCTACTGACTCCTTGCCAGTTACCCCGTCGTGTTGGTCGTATAGCGAATTAATCTCTGCCCACAAAGCAGCTGCCGGTACTAGCTTATTCTACCCTTTCTTTATTCTATACCACCCCCTCCTAATTTATCAGTTATTGCCCCAAAATTCACTTCTACTCAATAACTACCCTTGATGTCTCTTATTCATGGGTATCGTGGTCCCACCCAAAATCCAATAGCCTAAACCTAAAGATAGTCAATAAACAGAGGGGTGTTGTATCGCCGACTATATACACCTTCCTTTTATTTGCTCAAAAAAAAAAAGATATACTTATTTTAACAGGTGAGGCTCTTAACGGCTCTGATCACCCTGCATCAAGTCTAAGCTGAGGTACGTCCTTTCACTTGGTGAAAGTAAAAGAGAAATATACTCAACTACCCAATAAACGCAATAGTCGGGGATACAAGCCAATAAACAAATAAAATAACAAACAAAAGATAATGTAACCTTAGGTTCTAATTTAAGCTAGAGCATGATATAATCGTGGACACAAAGTAAACCCCCCTTTTTTTCTTTATATTTATACCAAACAAAAAAAAAAAACTGCAAATTCAAATAACCAAATGATGCACTCAGATTATGGTATGCTTAGAATGTAAAAGGATATTTATTAAAAAAAAAAATTGCAAATAAATTTCATAACTCAAGAATATTAATTATAAAAAAAAAACCCCCATTGCCTAGGACTTAAAATCTTCTATTAAGGAAACTAATAAGAACTGGATTGACTCGTCTTACTATCTAGTGGATATGTCTTAAAAAAAAATACGATAATAAAAAAAAATACAATGAATCTCTAACAATCTAGTTATGCTTCTTTTTATATATATCACTTCGGTTAACCTGTCCCATATTATTTTAGCTCAGATTCCTCCTTTCTATTCACTTCGCAATCTGCGACACTACTTAGTTCCACTCGTACCATCTTTCTTCTAATTATTTTAAGTTTTACAAATTGGAGGAGGTATATTGACTTTCACTTTACGCGTGGGCCCATATAATACGAAAGCTTTCACTTATCTGTTTTTTAATTTACTACTCTTTCCTTGGACGGTGGTCACCACTAGTAGGTTCTACTGACGCTCCAGATTGCACCGCTCGGCTCCATTCCGTCTCCGACGATCGTTAGGCTCTGCTCCGTTGAGGCGATTGCCCTCTCCCGTTCTCACGCTACATCCGTGCGCTTTTGGTCGGTGGGCTGCTTTCCGTGGGTCGTATCCTACGAACGTCGCTTCTCGCTCTCAGCATCGAAGCACGCCGTGCATATTGTGGGGGGGGGATGCCGTCCAGCTCCATGTTAGCTAAATCGGTTGCGTCTCCTGCCCCTTTCTCTTTTGCTTTTCCTTTACGGATACGTCTGCTCTCTCTCGAGTCCAGTGCTGCTAATGTTAAACTTTTTCCTCCTTTTCTCCCCGCTACCGTGGAGACCTTGACCTTCGTTACTATTGTTCAACACTGTCCGTTCTGAGAAATACGCTCCGGCGTTGTCGGTTGCCCTGGCAACGTCTCTCACACCCTCCTTCTCATTGTCCCCAAAGTTCACTTATTTCCTTTTTCTTTCCTTTCTTTTTTTTTTTTTTTTTTCTTTGAGCTAGTTCCTCCGTTAGGCCTAGCCTGCCATCGATCTCATACTTGATTAAATTTCTACATACAACATTCCTTACTTCTTTTCTTAATAAAAGTCTAAACTATAAAAATTCTTATATTTTGACACCTTCCTATGTTTGAAAAACATCATTTCCAAAACACAAATTACTCTTCACCCTGAGTGCACCCTTTCGCTTTTTCATTTTCCAGTTTTAAATCCCCTAATTTTCCCTTTTTCCAATACTCTTACTTACATTCCAAATATTTATTACTACTGTGTGTCCACCATTATTTGCTATTAATTAACACAAACATGTGAGCTGTGGCTTCCATGTTTGTAGTGACGGCACGTGTGGAATATTAATTATGATATTACGCACGCGTCGTCACAATGTCTTCTTCGACGGGTGCTTGAGATTGTCCTTCGATACTTCTAACACTAAACACAGCCTATAAACCAGCAAGACCATGTTGAACTAAGTCCCACAAGTCTTGTACTTTAGATAAACATGAATTTTCTCTGCCCAAATTAGATAATTCTCGCCGGTTAACCTATCGATTCTTCGCAACTCATTATCTTCCCTAAATGCCATGCAGACTTGCCAACATTAGGAACAGAAAAATCCTGCAAGTATACTTTTTCATGTTTAATAGTGTATATTAATAAATGGATATTATTTGAAGCATTATGTTAATGTATACGAACGAACGTGACAGCAAAATTTACACTTTTATTTTTTCAGAAGAAATACGATGTAGGAAGTAAACCAACACTCGGCACGGGTTATAGCATCGAAAAACAAACAATCTTGAGCAAAGTTTAAAGTGTTATTATTTTCTATGCACTTACTATTGTCCAAATGTTTTTGTGTACGCATATGCTTAATAATATCTCCTTTGCCTTTATGAGCAACTGAAAAATCACATCTGCAAATGGAGGAAAAGGCAAACTGTTGTCCTTGATTCAATAATAAACGGATAATCTATCGTAAAACATTTTTTAAAAGTGGAATGATATTTCCTATCAGCCATCATGTAATTAAGTCAGTGGAACAATAGAATAATTCTTGTTCTTGTTACAAATCAACGTGTGACATGGTGCAAAAAAAGTTAACGCACTGAATTTCATAGAGCACATGCTGTCGAAAGAAACGCCAATTTGGAAAACTTGAAACACGTACTTGAAATTCCAGTGATCGTCAAGTGCACTCCTTCAGGACGTGTCTATAGCGCCAGCGATTTTTAGCGTAGAAAAAAGTAAATGTCGCATTAACAGTCGAAAGTAAGATCAAGAATTTCAAACATTTCTCCTCGTTATTTTTTTACTTTGCACTAAGAATAAGTTATTCATAATGGAGTCCAGCAATTTTAATTTAAAATCCGAAACCCCAGATAATGTAATAAAATCCGGTATTACCGGCCTAAACCCGGAGAGTTGGCAAGTCTGGCCATGATACAATGTCTTCAGATTGCTAAACATAAGGGAGGAAGTAAGAAACATGCAATACTTGCAAAATCGAACGCTTAGTACAAGTAATGTCCTTGCTGCTCAGAGAGTTGAGTCTCATAATCCATGTTGCAAGTCCGGGCAAAGCAGGGAGAAAAATGCGTATGGAAAAGAAACGTATTTATTAAAATGTTTGTATAATATAAATATTCACATGTTATATTGAAGAGCATAAAGTAAAAGTAAATGTTTAACGGCAACAGTCTTAGCTTGTCATTCTTCCCCTAGAAGCTCTATAGAGCCATTGTTACAAGCTATCGTAACCACGTGCCACATTCCCATTGTTGATATAATCCTCAGTTACGCCATTCTCCATATGGGAAACTCATTGTTGCCGAGGTGAAAAGTCCCACATTCTGGCTGACAGAAAAATATGTTCAGACTTTTCCTTTATAACTGGCTGAACTCCAATATTGGCTGTCTATTGCAAACATTAATGAGGACATGCTAGGCTGGACATAGGAGGAATTGGAATATCGCTTAGATATCCTGAGTGCTGCAAGAGATTGATCTATGTTAAAGTTAAAACTTTAGAGGTGTCTGAACATTATGCCGCAAACCGCCCCTTTCTACCTATCCCCACTTCAAAAATATACGTGATCAAAGTTGTAAAGATCATTTTGGAACACCCTATATAATGAAATACAGTCGACTCGCGTTAAGACGAAATAGTTTTTAACGAAATTACCGAAATAACGAAGTTTTTCATAGACCCCATCAGATTTGTTAAGAAAAAGTAACTGCTTATAACGAATTCTCTTATAAGGAAAAATCGGGTAAAACTGTGACGACGCGTGCGTAATATCATAATTAATATTCCACACGTGCCGTCACTACAAACATGAAAGCTGTAGAGCACATGTTTGTGTTAATTAATAACAGATAATGGTGGACACACAGTAGTAAAAAATAATTGGAATATAAGTAAGCGTAACGAGAAAAGGGGAAAATTAGGGGAGTTCAAACTGAAAAGAAAGCGAAAGGGTGCACTCAGAAAGAAGAGTAATTTGTGTTTCGAAATAATGTTATAATGTATTTCAAACATAGGAAGGTGTCAAAATATAAGAATTTTTATAGTTTAGACTGTTATTAAGAAAAGAAGTAAGGAATGTTGTATGTAGAAATTTAATCAAGTATGAGATCGATGGCAGGCTAGGCCTAACGGAGGAATTAGCTCAAAGAAAAAAAAAAAAAAAAAAGAAAGGAAAGAAAAAGGAAATAAGTGAACTTTGGGAACAATGAGAAGGAGGGTGTGAGAGATGCTGCCAGGGCAACCGACAACGCCGGAGCGTAATTCTCAGAACGGATGGAGTTGAACAATAGAAACGAAGGTCAAGGTCTCCACGGTAGCAGGGAGAGAAGGAGAAAAAAGTTACGATTACAGCACTAGACTCGGCTATGACCAGACGTATCTGGGAACAGTAAAGGACAAAAGGGGCAGGAGACGCAACCGAATTAGCTAACATGGAGCTGGACGGCATCCACCCCAAAATATGCACGGCGAGCTTCGATGTGGAGAGCGAAGAGCGACGTTCGTAGAATACGACCCAGGAGAAGCAGTCCACCGAGCCGAAGCGCACAAACGTGGCGTGAGAACGGAGGAGGGCAATAGCCTCAACGGAGCAGAGCCTAACTGACGTCAGAAACGAAATGGAGCCGAGCAGTGCGATCTGGAGCGTCAATAGAACCAACGGGTGGTGACCACCGTCCAAGAAATGAGTGTAGTGAAAGAAAACAGATAAGTGAGAGCTTTCGTTATTATATGGGCCCACGCGTAAAGGTGAAAGTCAATATACCTCCTTCAGTTTGTACAAGACGTAATATAATTAGAAGAAAGATTGTACGACCAGAACTAAGTAGTGTAGTAAATTGAGCGAAGTGAATAAAAAGGAGGGAGTTGAGCTAAAGTAAAATAGGACAGTTTAACAGAAGTGATATATAAAAAAAAAATGAAGTATAACTAGATTGTTAAAGATTCATTGTAAAATTTTTTAATCGTATTTTTTTTATAAGATATGTCCACTAGATATTAAGGCAAGGCAATTTAATTCTTAATAGTTTCCCTAATAGACGATTTTAAGTCCTAGGCAAGGAGTTGTTTTCTAGTTAAGATTCTTGAGTTATAAAATTTGTTTGCAATTTGTTTTTTAAATAAATGTTCTTTTGCATTTTAAGCATACCATAATCTGAGTGCATCATTTTGCTATTTGAATTAGCAGTTCTTTCTTTCTTTTTTTTTGGTATAAGGTATAAAAAAAGGGGGGGTACTTTGTGTTCACGATTATCTCATGCTCTAGCTTAATATAGAACCTAAGATTAATTTTCTTTATTTGTTTATTGGCTTGTATCCCCGACTATTGCGTTTAGAGGGTTGATGAGTATATTTCATCTTTGCTTTCACTGAGTGAAGGGACGTAACTCAGCTCGGACTTGATGCAAGGTGATCAGAGCCGTTAAGAGCCCTCACCTGTTTAAATAAGTATCAATTTTCCCTTCAAGGTAACAAGGAAAGGAAGGTATATATAGTCGGCGATACAACACCCCTCTGTTTATTGACTATCGTTGGGATTAGGCTAATGGATTTTGGGTTGGACTACGATACCCATGAATAAGAGACATCAAGGGTAGTTATTGAGTAAAGGTGAATTTTGGGCAATAACTGATAAATTAGGAGGGGGTGGTATTATAAAAGGAGTAGAATAAGTTAGTACAGACAGCTGCTTTGGGGTCAGAGATTGATTCACTACCCGACCGCCACCGACGGAGTAACTAACGAGGAGTCAATAGGTTTATTTTATGCTATATAAAGTACGAACCTCGTGCAGGACCATATTTATATTACAGGTAAGTGACGTGCAACGTCACGCCTGCCCGTAGGTCGTTACAAAACAAAGTGATTTTCCAATATCATGTAATTGAATGTATAGCAATTTGACACCTGATATAACGAAGTTAAAAAATAGTAGCGTCCATTTCTCCAAAATCCAAATCGCGTCCCGGGAATAGTATTTCAAAAGACTGCGGACCAATCAAAGCAAAAGGATTAGAGCCTTTCATTATTTTTATAAGCCGTGCATTTGTAGCGTATTTTCATGTCTGCCACTAACCTCATTGCTAAAAAATCGGAGGCCATCCCCGCGGATAATTTTTTTTTTTTTTTTTTTTTTTTTTTTTTTACTTTATCCGTGGCTATTCCATCGAGATCTAATAATAAAGGCCATCCATTCATTCATCGGCGGCTACAGGAAACATTGCATATCTCATGAGCCCATTCGAAAGGAGTTGCGCGATGTCATAAGTTTCGTTTTCGCTGGAGATTCTTTCAGTTTTTTTTCCTTTATTTACTTTATTTGCACCTCATATTTGCTTTGTGCTAAATTTATATAATTTTTTTCAAAGCCAGAAAGAAAAACGTTAGATATTTATGCTACTGTCTTATAGCTAGAAGCATTGTTTTATCTCCGATGTCAGACCCCACTTGTAATGTTGCGCGCGAAACCAACCAGGCTGAAGTTTCACTACCCTCTATGCTAGACCCCCACCGTTCACAAAATAAAGTGAAAAGAAAAAAAAAAAAAGTTACAAAAACATGTGCAATGAATTATAAATATCGTGCACAAATTTGGGGTAGAAGTGTTAAAAAAAAAAACAAAAAAACTTTACAAACGACTAATGAAACACCTAACTAAACTTGAACAATAAAGAGTAGTACTGCAACGAGGCTATCCTAAGCGTCGGATCATTACCACGACAACCGCACGGTTGCCAGAGCTACTAATCGATGAACTAAAATAACTTAAGAAAAATAAATAATTAAAAATTTACAGTTAGAAAATGGTTAGTTTATATTGCAATTATGACGTAAGAAATTGTTAATTTTAATAAAATTGTGCAAAACATAAGAAACTTGATATTTACACGCACTGAAGGTTCTCCAGTAGTTCTATCATGTATTGTTTGGTCATGTGACCCACGCACGTGAATGTCAAAAGACCGGTAAATTCAATCGTGTGTTGTTTTTAAATCGACATGTTTTTTAAAGTGATAAAAAAAATAATAAATTTGGATTGGATTATGACAAATTATGGCTGCAAAGAGGAAATCCATAACAATTGAGGCAAAATTGGCAATAATTAACGATGTTGAAATCAAACACATGAAAAAGAAAGACGTTGCAGATAAGTATGGACTTCCTATGAGCACTCTTTCAACAATTTTGAAGGCAAAAGACAAAATACGTGATAATTACAAAAGTGGTGCAAGTTCTATAAGAAAAAAGTTACGCAAAACAAATTATGAAGATGTGGAAGATGCTCTTCTTAAGTGGTTTAGTGATGCTCGAGCTAGGAATATCCCTGTGAATGGCAGCTTAATCCAAGCAAAGGCAAAAAACTTTGCTGAACTATTAGGCCACAAAGATTTTCAAGCCAGCGCAGGATGGGTGCAAAGATTCAAAAACAGGCATGGCTTTATTTATAAAAGTGTATGTGGGGAAAGTAAAGATGCTGATAATGATGCAGCTCAACATTGGATCAATCATGCTGTTTCGGAACTCAAAGCAAACTATGAACTGAAAGATATATATAATGCCGATGAAACAGTCTTGTTTTATCAGATGCTCCCAAATAAGACTTACGAATTCAGAGGTGAAAAATGCCATGGAGGGAAGCACAGTAAAGTCAGAGTTACCATCCTACTGTGCTCGAATGCTGATGGTAGTGATAAACAAAAACCACTTGTAATTGGAAAATATGGAAGCCCTCGCTGCTTCAAAAATTTTAATATCCCACTAACTTACCGTCATAACAAAAATGCTTGGATGACAAAAGAATTGTTTAGTGAATGGCTGTTAAGCTTTGATGTAGTTATCACAAACCAAAAGAGAAAAGTTGCTCTTTTGGTAGACAACTGTTCTGCTCACAATGTTTCTGTTCACCTAGAATCTGTGGAGCTTGTGTTCTTACCGCCAAACACTACATCAAAAGTGCAGCCCTTAGATCTGGGAATTATCCAGAATTTCAAACTCTATTATCGCAAGCGAATGATTGAGAGAATGCTGCTCAACATTCAGTTGAAACGAGACTTGAAAATTGATCTACGGATGGCAGTGGACATGATTCGAGGAGCATGGTGGAATGTCAAGAGTACTACTGTGCAGAATTGCTTCAAAGCAGCTGGGTTTTCTCTGGACTCTTCTAACAATGAAGAAGGCAATATTGAAAATATGGATGTACCCAGAGACAAATGAACAGTAGAGACTGGCAGTGAAGCCTCTAAAACCGATGCCACCGAGCCGCCATATTTAGGGGGACAAAAATCAGCTGATCGCCATAGACATTGCATTAAGCGTAATAAATATCAGCCGATTTCTTTGCAGCACCTATAGGAAAACTCAAAATTTAAATTAAAATATGGAAATCAAGTGAAAATGTTAATTAATAAGTCAATAAAAACTAGAATTGATACCCGTAAAAGAGTTTTTAAAATTTTTTTAACGATCGCTGTTGAAAGAAGCCTATTTGGAGCGTCATTGCAATATAAAACATGCCGTAACTATAGCGGCTAAAATGAAACATTGTTGTGCATACAATTGCAAAAATTATTCAAAACAGGGTTCAGACATTTCTTTTCATAAGTAATTTACATTTAATATAACACAATAAACTCATTTATAAAATAGATTCTATATTTTCACCAGATTTATTTATTTTCATCAAAAGGGTTTAGTGCAATTTAACTTTGTACATGCTAAGTTTGCTCTCCAAATTTATTGAGAAAAAATTCATAGCTACATTTTTCTGTGAAACTTTAAAAAAATCCAAAAATAATTCTACAACAATTTTTAGCCAAACTCAAGAGTTTATAATTTATTTACAATCAAAATACATATTCATGGAATGAATAAAGCAGACGATTGTTTATAATCTTTATTAAATCAAAAAGATTTACATTTCTATTACAAACAAAATGAAATGATATTTATCCATTTACATTACAGTGTATTTTACATTATAAAATATAAAAAATCGGTTTCGTTAATATTCCAACGAAAATTGTCACTGCAATAACATGAATAAATTCTTAATTTGACAAAGAATAATGTAATTTATTATTTAAAATGTGATGAAATTGAAATATTTAAATTAAACTACAGACTTCCAAAAAATAAAAAATTATATCAGCAATGGATAAGAAACATCAGAAAAGAAAAATGGAAACCAGGACCATTCACAGTCATTTGTTCAATTCATTTTCAAGAAGTATGTTTTGATTTGACAGGGCAAAGAAAAAGATTAAAACAAGGGGCAATTCCCACAAAATTTGACTTTCCTAAACATCTGCACTTGAGCATCTCTTCAAATATTAACTTTTATCATTAACATATTTATCATGCTTAAACTCTATTATTAAAAAATATAACTCTCAGTTTTATAAAACTTTTTCAAGGAATCTAAACCAAGAAAACCTCCTGCACGTTATAAAAATAATGACAAGGAGAATGAAACAGATTCAAAGAGTGAAGCAGGACCATCATTTCATCATTCATTTGATCACACATATAGCTTGGAATCTCCAAGAAAAATTAAAAGAAAATTAGATTACTTAACTGAAATAGCTTCAAACACCAAAAAGAAGTTAAAACTTATCAGTAATCAGAAAAGAAAATTGAAACAAAAAATATTAAAATTGGAGCATATAATTTCAGATTTAAAAAATAAAAATATGATGTCTGACAGTGCACTGACAAAACTTTCCAGTTGTTGTTCAATAATACCTTCTGAAATATTACAACGTTTATATTTGAAGAATAACAAGCAAAAACATATCCACATATCCACCAAGCATCAGATCTTTTGCTCTGACACTTCAATTTTATTCAAACAGAGCATATGAATACGTCAGGCAAACATTTGATTTATGTCTCCCTTCTACCAGGACATTAAGACAATGGTATTCTAGCATTGAAGGAAAGCCTGGATTTACACAAGAAGCATTTTGTGCTTTATCATCATATGTAAAATCAACCAAATCAACTATACTAGTCTGTAATTTAGTCCTTGATGAAATGGCTATTAAGAAGCATGTCGAATGGGATGGTACAAGCTACAGTGGCTTTATTGATATGGGCACTGGATTGGATGATGATTCTTTACCTCTTGCCAAAGAAGCTTATGTATTTATGGTGGTGGCCATTATTGCCAATTTTAAGCTTCCATGTGCTTATTTTCTAATTGATGGTTTAAATGGGCAAGAGAGAGCAAACATTGTTAAGGAGTGCATCATCAAATTGGATGAAATTGGCATAAAAATTATTTCTATCACTTTTGATGGAACAGCATGTAATTTTGCTATGGCCAATTATTTGGGAGCTAAATTGCAGTTTAAAGAAATGTGCCCCTATTTTCCACATCCCTCTGATAATAATATGAAAATTTATGTGCTGTTAGATCCTAGCCATATGTTAAAGCTAATGAGGAATGCATTAGCTGATAAAAAAGTTTTACAAAAACAGTGAAGGCCAGGTAACAAACAATTTTTTTTACCAATCCATATTAGTATTATTTCAAATATCAATATGTAGCTTCCTTTATAAATACACAATAAAATTTACAATTTTCCAGACAATTCAATGGAGATACATTGAAGATTTGCATTATTTGCAAGAAAAAGAAGGTCTCCATTTAGCAAATAAATTAAGCAACAAGCATATTAATTGGAAAAAGCAAAAAATGAAAGTTGTTCTGGCAGCACAAACATTAAGTCAGTCTGTTGCAGATGCAATAGAATTTGCAGCACATGAATTGCAATTAGAGGAATTTCAAAACTGTGAAGCCACTGTTGAATTTATTCGACTATGTGACAAGTATACTTTTAATGTTAACATAGTTATTTTGAATTAATATCACTTAACATTTTACATATGCATAATTAAGTATATTATAATTGCTAGGTTATTTGACATTTCAAATTCTTTGCATCCACTGGGCAAGCAATACAAAGCTGCGCTGCGAAAAGAAAATGAAAATTCATGGAGGCCAATCTTAGATCAAGCAGAAAATTATTTTAAACACCTGATTGATCCAATGACAGGAAAAGAAGTAGGCCTAGGAAATCGAAAAACTCCTGTTATCGGTTTCTTAAATATAATTGCAACACTGAAAGGATTATTTACTTCATTGGTAGATTCAATGCAACCAGTAATGAAGTATGTTTTAATTCTTATAATGTGTATCGTTTTAAAATATGTGAAGTAATTCAAATAATTTCGTTTCATGCAACAGGTACATATGAACTGGAAAATTCAGCCAAGACCATTTGGAGCATTTTTTTTAATTCCATTAGAGCAAGAGGTGGCTGGAATAATAATCCAACGGCGAAACAATTTATGGCTGCTTACAAAAGAATGCTGATCCATCATGAAATCCTAGCTTCAACATCAGGAAACTGTCTCACACAAAACTCGATACCAACATTATTTGCTTCCTCTTCATCAGTACATCATGATCAATATGATATCAGCTTGTTAAAAAGATACAGCTTGGATATTGGAAAAAATGATGATGATTCCACAGAACATCCTACCATAGAATTTGAAACATTATCAAAATACTGTGATTCTGTTGTTGAATACATTGCAGGGTTTGTTGTTAAATCCTTGATGAAGATTGTTGTCTGTCCTGAATGCAAAGATGCTTTGATGGATGAGTCACTAAAATGCCAATCCTTACTCATCAGGCAAAAAGACAAAGGGGGCCTTTTATGTGCTTCCAATGATGTCATTCAGCCCTGCAAGATATCTGAAAAAATAATTAGAATTAATATAAGATCTGTTAGAATGGAAAATATTTAAATATCTCAAAATGTTTACAATAATCTTTTCACAAAAATTTTAACAGTTTTAGCAGAAACCAACATCAGCCTATTTAATAATCTATCTAATCATATGTTTGAAATGAGCCCTTTTGATAATCATGTTTTAAAATTAATTAGACTTGTAATTAACAAATATATTTCTATTCGTTTAAATTACGAAGGGAAACGGTTGAATAATCAGATCAGAAGGGAAAATTTAAGAACAACTTTATCACGCTTAATTCTCTTTAAAAATCAATAAATCGTTTTTAACCTTTTAAATCAGTATATATTATGAAAATTCTTTTAAATCATTTTTAACCAAGATCAGGCCAAGATGTAATCAAGAGTTAAAAAAAGTTTTTCAAAATAATAATAATCGAGATTCTAAGCTGCGTGAAATAAAAATGCTTTAGATTAGGCCTAAGTAGAATGCAATCTCGCATCGCTCGTAAGCAATTTCATGGCTAACTTGTGAGACGATAAACATGTATTTTCTGATGATATATTAAGCTAATTGTTCCGATTTCCACTACTACTGTTTATTATAATTAATCACCAGAGTTTTCAGCAACTTACCTATGTTATGAAGTTTATTAGAGGACTTCTAATCGGGAAGAAATTTCCATAGACTTCCATTATAAATTCATGGCCGATTCAGATTTTTTCCCCCTAACAATGGATGCTCGAACACTTCCGGTGGCACCCATGTGCATTGGCTTCTTAACATAGCACTGCCAGTCTCTACTGTTCATTTGTCTCTGGATGTACCTAACGATCCTGCAGAAGCACTTGGCGAAGAACTATGGTCACTTCTTGAAGAAAGTGAAATAGTTACACAAGGATATTTTCAAGAATTCACGTCTGTAGATAAAAATATTGTTAATTTTTATGAAAGTTCAGATAATGATATTGTAGAAGAAGTTTTATCATCGAAAAACACTGAAAATGCTTCAGAAGAAGAAGATCCAGAAAACAATGAAGAAATAACAGATATGAAAGCAATTAATGCATTAAACACCTTAAAAGGTTATTTTAACAAAAAAGATCAGCAGCAACTGAACAATGACAATATCTTTGAACATTTGATTGAAATTGAAAATAGTTTTGTTTCTAATTATTTAGCCCAAAAAAAGAAGCAAACCACCATCCTTGATTACTTTCCTATTCGAGATTAACCCCTCTTTTAAAGAGACAAAAATAGGAGACCTATTGTCCACAACAAGACATTTATTGTTTGTATGTGCATTTCAGTCACCCTTGTGATAATTATTCAGCAAAGGCAAGGTGTCAAGATGTAACAGAAATTTATAGCAATATTTAACCAGTGAAAATTAAGTACAGAAAAAGACAAACAAATTTTTTTACTCTCAACTTATGTTTGATTTTTCCTTATTTAATTTTCATTGGGTTATTTTTGCTATAAATTTCCCTGCGACATCTTGTATTTGCTGAATGATATCACAGAAAATGCACACATGATCAATAAATGTTTCCACGATAAATGTTGGGATAAGAGATCTTTTTTCATCTCTATGCTTACCCACAGTTTACTTTTAAAATCATAAAATTTTTCAAAAATTTGGTTTAAAATAAGAATTTTTTTTCAGAATATAGTAATCACTGATAATTATTCAAATCAACAAATCAAACTGTGTCAATAATAATTCAAATCATTAATAATTATTTAAATTCAACGTCTATGATTAAAATCATTTTTCTATTAAACTCATTTACCAATTGTTTTTTGTCTTTTTTTTTTTTTTTTTTTTTTA